>JZKD02S1627478.1:109753-153207 GCA_000966675.3 Picea glauca | reverse complement strand
ACATTTTCATTTATGAAAAAGAAAGAGGAGCAAGCATTTTGCAAATTTAAATATATTATAATTTTAAATTATTATCTTTTATTTCAAGAATTTGATTTTGATATAATAAAATATTTTATTTCATTAAAAAATAAAACTATTTTTTTTTGTTTCACTATTATTTACTCTATATTGAAAATACTAATAATATAAATCTTTTATTATATAACGACTTTTTTTTTGAAAGCTATGATTCAATTAAATAGGTTTTTAATTTGGCTCTAAATCAAGCAACACCATCTTTTAGAATTTAAAACAATGCCAACATCATTAATCAAAACTTGTATGGCTATAATAAGGCCAAGTTCCCTTCTCTAAATTAAATTGGGTTTGGATACTTTATAAAAAAATAAGTCTACTCAAAATAAGCTCAGAACATACTACATAGAAAAAAAATACTAATGCACCTAGCATTATCATAACCATACCCAAACTTTATATTATTTGAAACCATTAGGAATTTAATGGCTCACAATACAAGTCATACACATGAATGCACATATTTATTCAAGTACTGTAATAACATTTTTTAAATGATTACGAATATTTAGATATATTATATCAAGTAATAAAAAATTTCACTTTAAAGTTCATATAAAAATAAATTTGATTAATTAAACAATAATAATTATAGTTTCTAATCTTTTAATGTCATAATGCGATATAATGTTGAAGTCAACTTTTTAATGTCAATCCTGGTCAACATTCTTAATGGAATAATGAAATATAACCCCTGGTGAACATTCCAATGCAATAGAATCATTGAGGAACATAACATTTTCACATAAGTCAAGAAATATCATTGCAATGTGAGAAAACCATTAAGGAGTGTTCCAATCCATCATAACCATTCAAGAGTGTCACAATGTGAATCATAACCCTTTAGGAGTATCACAATATGAAATAACCCTTTATGAATGTTTCCATGAGACATAACCATTTAGGAATGTAGCAATTTGACCTAAGTCAATAACGAAGTATATTCATTGAGAAATGTTGCAATCCAATATAAACCTTGAGGAATGTTGTGATGCGACATGACCCTTTATGAATGTTGCAAGGAAACATAACCATTAAAGATTATATCAATTGAACATAAGTCAACCAATATGTATGTCACAACATGACATAGCCATAGTTGACCATAGCCAACCATGGTCAAACATGAACCATAGTCAACATGGTTAAACATGGTCAACCATACTCGACTATGGCTAAAAAGAGTCAACCATTGTCAAAATTGGTCAACCATATTCAACCATAGTCAACCATGGCCAACCAATCTAAACCATGGTGAACCATGTTCAACCAAAGTCAACCAAATGCATTAGCATTTCATTTCAATATTTAATAGCATGATGGCTTCACCTTCATTGACCAATATCTTATCACATTCATTTATAAAGGGGGGTTTAAAATTATGAAAAATAAATTTAATATATTGTAGGTGTTGGCATGCAGTGGGAAGAACCAGGGTTAATCATCTATATACCAACAAAACCCTTAGAAACTAACCCTTTAGACATCACCTGTAGAGCAAGTGAAGTCTCACCTAAGGAATCTAAAGGGGTCGCAAGAACCATGGTTCTACAGTGATGAGGGTAAGTGAGGAATTCTTTGTGTTCTTACTAGCATTTACCCATGTGCCCAGTTCTCATTTATTAAGAGCTAGTTAACATTCAACATATTCTATGCACGACATTCTCCCAATTAACATTTGTCATATTCTACTTAACATTCATTCAACTACTAGAGACTTAAGTGCTAAACATTATAACATCATAGATAAATAACATAGTCAACATCAATTGCAAAGAAGACACATCACAACACACAAGTTTAACATGGTTCAGACAACTTGGGCTACATCCATAGTGACTGGCTTCTTTTATTATTCATTTATAATTCCCTTACAGTTGCGCACCGCGCTACAAAATCTGCAACAGTAACATTACCCAAACCTGCCTAATCATTTTGTTGCAGTGTGAACTTCACTCCTCGGTCATACCTTAGACTTCTTCCTACACTCAACTCACTTACCCAAAAAGCACTAATAACTTCTCATCTCTCGAACCCCTTTACCCAAAATTCCTTTACATATTTATACACCAATCTAGGGCTATGATCGTTATAGAAGTGGACAAAAATGTCCCCAAAACCCCAACAGTCTATAACCATTTTCCAACTTTGCTTTGTCGTGCATCCTTTTGTCACATGCTTTAACTCCTTAAACTATGCTCCCATCATGCACTTCAGTCCATCATGCACTGCCTCTTGTTCTTTCACTTCTTCTAGTGCAGATCCCAAAAACTAACTGCCTTTTGTTCTTTCACTTCTACTAGTGTGGATCCCAAAAATTAACTGCCTTTTGTTCTTTCACTTCTTATTCATTGACCAATATCTTATCAAATTCATTTATAAAGGAGGGTTTAAAATTATGAAAAATAAATTTAATATATTATAGGTGTTGGCATGAAGTGGGAAGACCCGAGGTTAATCATCTATATGCCAACAAAACCCTTAGACACCAGCCCTTTCAACATCACCTGCAGAGCAAGTGAAGTATCACCTAAGACATCTAAAGGGGTTGTAGGAACCAGGGTCCTACAATGATGAGGGTAAGTGAGGCATTCTTCATGTTCTTATTACCATTTACCCATCTGTGCAGTTCTCATTTCTTAATATCTAGTTAACATTCAACATATTCTATGCGCGACATTCTCCCAATTGACATTCATCATATTCTACTTAACATTCGTTCAATTACTAGAGACTTCAAGGCTAAACATTATAAAATCATATATATATAACACATTCAACATCAATTGCAAAGACAACACATCACAACACACAAGTTTAACATGGTTCACCCAACTTGGGCTACATCCACAGTGATTGGCTTCTTTTATTATTCATTGATAATTCCCTTATAGTTGTGCACCATGCTACAAAATATGAAATAATAACATTACCCAAACCTGCTTAGTCATTCTGCTACAGTGTGAACTTCACCCCTCGGTCATACCTCAGACTTATTCTTTCACTCGATTCACTTACCCAAAAATCACTAAGAACTTCTCATCTCTCGAACCCCTTTACCCAAAAATCCTTTACATATCTATACATCAATCTAGGGCTATGATCGCTACAGAAGTGGACAAAAATGTCCCCAAAACCCTAATGATCTATAACCATTTTCCACCTTTTCTCCATCGTCCATCCTTATGTAACAAACTTTGACTCCTTAATCTATGCCCATTGTGCACTTCAGTCCATCTTCTAACTTCCTTCTGTTCTTTCACTTATTCTAGTGCAGATCCCAAAAATTAACCAAAATTCCTATCCAACAAGCCCCCAACACTCACTTGTGGCTCGTCTTGAGCCACTCATGCCTTCTTCCATTGGGCCATAAATTTTTTGAAGCTCACTTTCACTGTCATGGCCTTTTCCTTGACCTTTTGTTCTATCTGCAAAAATTGGTCAACTATTTTTGCAGTGACATGAGTCTTCATCTTCTCAACACCTTCATCACTTCCTATTTGATTATTTCTTGAGTTGTTGTTAAGGTCATTGTCACTCTATATGCTTCCTCCTCTAGTACATCTACCTGTTGTGTGTGAGAATTTTTCTCTGCCCTAAGATGATTCATTTTTTAATACATCTTTTTGATCTCATTCATCATAGTTACCACCTCTATTGGCGATAATGTGCCTATCACATATTTGAAATTTTGCGCATTTTCCTATGTAGGTTAGATCTTCTGAATAATATTTTGTTTCTCCTTATCCTCATTGAGTTGTGCCTAAACGCCCATAGTCTTTGTATACACTTGAGCACACTCTAATTCTAGAGTCTTTATACTTTCCACTGTTGTGGTCACGATTTTCTCCCTCGTCTCCCTCTCTTTAGGTGGAGTGCTTGGTGTCATGTGTGCTTCTAGATCAACTATTTGTGTGTGGAATCCATTAATGGATTCACTTATCTTCATGAATTAATATTTCACTGGGGCCTCCTTATCTGTTTGTGCCTCAGAGATTTCTTGATATACCTTCTGGAATTCCTACTACATTATTTCTACCTTATGTGTGGCCTCTTCATGCTCCTTTTTAACTACATTTTAATCCACCTCTAATGCGATATTTTTTGTTGTAGCCTTCACTAATTCATTGGTTGTCTTCTCTGTGTGCATGATCATCTCTTGCATTGTGTTCATATGTAATTCCTTTATTACATCCATTGGCAGTTGTGACAGCATTAAGTCAATGTGACCTAGTTCCATGGCTTGTTCTTTCATTTTTGTTGTGGGGAACTTGACTTCCCCTATCGTTAGCTTAATCAATATTTATTCTCCTGTGACCTCTAATTACTGGGAGATTATTGGCCCTACTTCTCCAGTATTTGTAGTGATTTTCATTGGTTCCTCCTTCGTCTTTCGCCCTAATGCAATGTTTTTTGTTTCTAACAGTTGTCCCAATTTTTCCATCTATTCCTGCATGTGTTTGTTCATCACTTCTTGTTGGCATGTTGCATGCTGAAACTTGTTTTCAATGAATTATTTTACCTGGTATCCTATGTTCTCTAAATAATCCTTGGTCAAGGTCTGGATAACCACTTCCTTAATGACTTTGTGCTTTAGTCATTTTTGTCTAGGTCTCCTTGTCTCTGGCTCCTTTCTCTTCATATCATTGTGCGGTGTTGTTCGTTGAGTTGTTTCCTCTGGGCCCTTTCCTCTGTTCTGGTCGTCTCATTCCTTTTCATCCTCATGGACCTCATGTATTTTTGGGTTTTAATTCTATAATGGCCCTGTCTCTATTGGTGAAATATTCAAGTCATCGTCCCAATTGACCATAATGTGGCCCATCTCCTCTTCTGTCAATTTTTAATGGGTTGGCAACCACTGTTGATCTGGGTCCTTCTTTATTTGCATGTAAATGTGGTGATTTTTTTCCTTCAAGCGTGCCACTTCCTTGTATGCCTCATCCACTTGTGGTGGTATGCACGGGGTGCTCTCTATGTTGTCCTTAATAGTTTCCTTGTAAATATAGAATGTGAAATTACTCTCTATATGATGCACCTTATGTGTAATGTACCAAAGGTTTCGATACCACGCAACTAAGAAAGACTTCTCCTTGAATCCAAAAAATTAACTTTCATATGGTTCTCTCCAATATTATAGTGCAATTAGAATTAGTAACCATGAGTAGTGGAAATTGGTCCCCTTGTCTTGTGCTCCTTCACAATCAATCAAAAATTGGTTTAACAAAAACGTTTCCCAATTCATCTGGACACCCTCGTCACATTGTTCTATTGTTGTTATATGTTTCTTAGGATGACCCAAGTTCTAATTTAGGTTTCCAAAACAAAACCCTGTAAACCGTCGGACCTTATGGATACTAGAAGGAAAAACTGCGCACATAGTGCACAATGCAGTCTCACCTGAGATGGCTTATGGGTGACTGTGGGACCCGGATGTCTGCAATATTGGAAGGGAGATTTATGTGGGGATGGGAGACATTATTTCTACCTAAAAACATATTAGATTTATTATCTTATTACATCAACACATCAATACCTCTCATATCTACCATTCAATACTCACATATATTCATTCAAGTTCATTCTGCAGTAATTATGCTATCACTCTATTGTGCTTTTAATTTTACTACTAGTAGATTACTTAATTCATCATAACTTCCTTGTGTGCCTTCATTTTTTTACATTGGCCTGTTGTATGCAACATTATTCTTTTCACTGGCAGTGTCTATGTCTTTGCGGTTGTAACTGGTATATCCATATATGGGAGATCTCCACCTCATATTTCCTTCGACATAGGAATATTTGTCTCGGGATGCATTCCTCCATTTAGTTCCTCTATGCGCTCCTTTTCCTAGGATGAAGCCTTTGGGATAGTTCTTTCCTTCCTTTTCTTTCTAGTGGTTATGCTACCCCCTGTTTATTTTGCGCGCACTGTTTCTTTCCTTGTATTTTCTACTGGGTTAGTTGACTGATGTGATGGTCCAGCCTCTCCTTACTATTTAGATTTTAGTACGTTCTTTGGAATTACTGGAACCTTCCACTCTTGGGGCCAATATTTCATATCCCACTACACTTCTTCCGCTATGATGCATTATCTCAACTGCAATCATTCCTTTTTAATATCCCTCTTAGTTTGGATCCACATGTTATTACTTGGTGCTTGAAAATTTGTTATTCCTTTATTTTCTCTCACAACCTTTTGTGGTTTTCTCCATGTGTTTTCTAGATTATCCTGCATCTCATCATACATCATGGAAAAAATGCTATAATTCACCTTCCTTTTCTTCGGATCTGAAGTGTGTCATAATGTTGTGTATTTGGTTGTGCGACACATCCCTAGCCTTTGGTAAAATCCACTGTATTTTGGTTCTCCCCATCCAACCAATGCTATCAATATAATTAGCCAAGAATAATGAAATTTTGATCCTAGATCTAGTGCATCCTTGGGATCCTCCAAAAACAAGTTTAGTATATATGGATCCCAGCCAAGTAGGCTTCCATTTGCGCATTGTGCGACTGGTGCTATTACTCCTGCAAGGGCTTCCTCTTTGCAACACTTTCTCAAAAGTTTACATGACATCAATTTTTTCACAAAATTAGTTGTTGGTTCATTTATCTGTCTAATAACCATTCCCATGGATCCTCTATCAGTCCCATATTTTTTTTTTATTTCATTTTCTAGGGCTTTTTGTTTAGTTTTGTCATCCATGTATTTCTCTATTTTTTCTCCATCTATTGGTAATCGTGATATTTATGCAATTAAGTACACATATATGGATACATACCATCCATAATATGCCTCCATTTACCAATCACACTAGTTGTTTGACACATGCATTTACATATTTCCTCTCCCAAAGTGAGGAATCTCCAACAAGTTCATGATTCATGTGTTATATAGTCCTACAATCCAATTTTTTGGCTCCATAATGGGATCTGCTTCTGCACCTTATCCTTTACTCTCCATGTAAACTTGTTGCATGAAATCATGGAACTTCCCCTTATTTGGAACATCATGATCAACATACTTCAACTTATTCACACAACCTAACATGTCATCCAATACTTTTACTCCTTCATATATTTGTGACATTGACAATGTTAATTACTTCTACTTGCTCGGTGTTCTTGGAACGAAAGGTTTTTCCCTAGTCTTCTTCTATCCTGCTAATGGCCATGTCACTTCCACTGGATTCTCTTCCTCATCTTCTTCAGTTTCTGATTTTTGTTGGTTCGTAACATCCTCAACCTGCACTTGTTCCTCTAACTGTTGTGTTGGCTCTGCTACACGGTTATCTACTTCATCAAACTCTTTCTATTCATCATATTCTTCATTAGGCTATACCTGTGGTTGTGTTGTTCCTAATACAATTTGTTACACGGGGTTTTTCTCTGTGCTAGGGTTTTGTGTTTTTCCCTACAAGTTGATATCCATTTCCTTTGTCGCTATAATTTGTTGTTCCTTCTCTGCTACAATCATCGAAATAACTGGCTCAATTAATGGGGAAGGAATGCTGTGAACATCCACCAATCCTTCAGGCTGAATTGAGTTTTCCCCATCAAATGTTGTGTCATGTGGAGACCTTGCAAAACTTCGTGTTTTCCTTGTGACCCGTCTGGGAGCTCCAATATTTGTTGGTGCCATTTTACTAAATATTGAAAGGGTTGCTATGAATATTTAACTGAACACCTCAGATTCACCTGCTCACACTATTTTTTCTTCCTTAGATATCATTTTCACAAATTCACAATAAGTCTTGTTGTTCACATTTTCTTCTTTTATAGTCATGCCTTAAATTGTCTTTCGCACCTCACTTTTCCAATCACTGCTTTTTATTTTTTCTACAACTTCCTATATCGATGCACTTCTTTTCCTACCTGGCCTCAATTTTATAGCATGTATTGTATTCCTGTTCTTTCATATCAATTTCTATATGTTGCACGGTGTATCATCTAGCTGCATGCGTAACACTTATCCATCTACTGCATCTTTTGTATTCTTTTTATTTTTCCAATTTTTTTGTCTTCTCTTTTTTCCTTGTTTTCCTTTCAACTCCTACTCTATAAATCATATACAATTGAATTTTCCTGTGCTGCAACTACTAAGGGTTACTGGGTCAACTGTCCCTATATAGTTTCGGTCGACTGGAATTAACCAATCCTTGAATCTCTTTGCTTTATAGTTCCTACAACTGCACAACACCTCCATCTTTGATAGATTTGATCTCATATGTCCCTAGCCAATGCATCCTGAATTTTCCTAGGTGTTGTAAGTACTTATTGCCATAGAGGAGAACCAAATATCCTTCTTTAAATTGTTTCTACTTAATTTTTCTATCATGCCAATCTTTGTCTTTGGCTTTCTGTACTTCCTGATGGAAACCAACCATAATCATGTTCTCTTCTAGTTCCATGAGTTGAGACAATATTTCTTGAGTTGCACCTCTTTCTGTCATGTTTGTAATGGTTTCAATGTGTAGACTAGGTATCAGATATTCCAAAGGGACTATTGCTTCATGACCGCACACCAATATGAAAGGTGTCTTCCCTGTGAGTTTCTTGCATGTGGTTATATAATCCCATAATATTGTTGATATCTTCAAATCCCAATCATCCATGTTTACATTGCAAATTTTAGTTAGGGCACTCTCCAATATTTTATTAAATGCTTCCACTATTCCATTAACTTGAGGATTGTATGGAGTGCTCTTATTATGGTCTATCTCAAATTATTGAGTCATTGCTTGAATGATATTATTGATAAAATGAGTTCCCTGATCACTCATCATAATTCTAGGGAATCTGATCTTGTAATTACTTGTTCAAATAGGAAGTGTGTTGTAGTTTATGCACTGCAATCTTTTATTGTTGTTTATTCATCCCATCTAGTTAAATATTTGGTGGTTGTAATGATGTACCTTACTCTTGATATTCTATTTGGTGGGTTGATTGGTCCTACAAAGTCAATTTCCCATTTGTCAAACACTTTAAGAGCTACCTGAGGTTTTAGGGGAATCTCGTCCCTCCTAGATGGATTTCCTACCCTCTGAAAGACATCAAAAGTCTCACAATATTCTTTTGCATTTTTAGAAACTGTTGTCCACCATAATCCTACACGTAGTTTCTTCCACATAGTGGTTTTTCTTGCATAATGTCCTCCAAATATTCATTCATGTGCTTCTACCAAAATGATGGGACGTTCATGTTCCATGACACACCTATTTATAATGTTATATACATGTACTTTATAAAAGTGTCCTGTAATAAGTTGGTAATATATAGCTTTAACCACCAATTTCTTCTTCTGCGTAGTGTTGTATTTCTTTGGGGCAGATCTTGTACTAAAAAATTCAATGATATCAGAAAAGTATTCATTAGTAATATGCACTCAAAAGAGTTTTGCATCAAGAAAATTGTCCTCCGAGCTACTTGTTTCCCCTCCATTATTTATCCTGGACAAATGATATGGCCCTACATTCGGTCTTCTAGGTTTCACTACCACTTCAAAATAAAACTCTTGAAATAACAACAACCATATACATATCCTCCCCCCCAACATTGTCTTGGTGACCAGGTATATGAGAGCATAGTGATTTGTGAACATTTTAAAATGTTGGCCTAATAAATAATGTCTGAACTTTTGTAATGCATACACCATATCCAAACCTTCTCTTTATGTTGTATTGTAATTTTGTTTTGACTCTCACAATTTCCTACTTGCAAATGTTATTGGGTGATCTATGTCACTTTCTCATGGATGTGTTAATATTTCTCCAAGTGTTATTTTAGATGCATCCACATGAACATGGAACTCTTTTGACCAATCTCGAAATACCATAATTATTGTTGTTACCATTTTCTCTTTTAATATGCCCAAACTTTGTTGGCACTCATCATTCCACTAAAACTTGATATCCTTCTTTAAACATTTCTCCATGGGTGCAGTAATCTGTGCATATCTCTTTATGAACTTTCTATAGTATCCTATATGACCTAGTGTATATATTAATTGGCACACTGACTTAGGTGGTGGTAAATTAACAATGACAAAAATATTTGCAGGGACAACTAATAGGCCCTGTTTACAAACCACATGCCCTAGAAAAATTCCAAATGGTGCGCTGAATATGAATTTATTAATATTCAAAGAGATTTGACATTGTCTACACCTGTCTAGAATTAATCTAAAACTTCCACATGATCTTTCAATAGGATAAATATTGTCCAATCATCCAGATAAACCTCCAAAAATATATGTATAAAATCTTTAAATGCAGCTACCACTACTCTTGAAAAAATACCAAAGGAATTTTTCAATCCAAATGGAATCATTGTTTTTTGATATGAAACCCATTATGTGGAAAGTTTAGTACTATGACGATCCTCTGGTGCTATTATAATTTGATGATACCCTGAAAATCCATCAGTAAATGAGTATGCTTCCTGTCCTCCTACATTTTCCAATAATTCATCTGTAAATGGAGTAGGGAAGCGATCATGCAGACATGCATCATTCAACTTCCTCAAGTCTACATAGATCCTTATTCCCCTCTGCTTTTTCTCCTAAACTACCATATGGATAATCCACTCAGATTCTTCAACAGGTTCTATTATACCAGCCTCTAACATTTTATCAATCTTTTCCTTAACTTTATGTTTATATATTGGATTCAACCTATATGGTCTCTATCTTATTGGTATGGAATTTGGTCATAAAGGAATATTCATTTCTCCAATTTCTCCTGCTACCCCTTTCATTTCTGAAAACATTGTTGGAAATAGATCACTATAATCAGGAAATAAGTGTGTCAATCTTTCCACTATCTGGTTGTCCCAATAATCACCAATACTTGCAATATTTGGATTCTCTTTTGCTCCAATATTTACCTTCTTTATATCAATGTTGCAACAAATTATTTTGACTATAACTATGGTCCTTCTAATTCTCTTTCCCCTTCAACTTCTATTATCTAAATATTGCACAATTTTTCTTCTGTTGGGTCATATTTTGTGATGTGATAACTATGTAACAATTGTCTAAATGTATGTTGATTCTGATTCTGATAAGAAGTTAAAATTTCAACTTCACGTTCTTCAAAAACATTTTATTTTATCAACTTTAGTGTTGCATCCATCACTGGATTCTCATGTTCAAATGAAAATGTGATCACAAAGTTCTTTTGCAAATCTTTCCAATTTCGAGTACCTTTGTGCAGTTCCAATTCTGTATACCGATTTCTTAGTATGCCTTCTAATGTATGGATAAAATGATGTGACCAATACTCTGGTGGTACCAATATCCATTGGGTTATGCATATGTCTATATGTTCTCTGGGCTATTCTCTTCCATCATATTTATCCATATGTTTATTCTCCTTTTATGTGCCAAATATGATGCACAACAATATTTTGCATTGATACCAATCATGGATATTTTCTTTATGAGTACCCCACCAATACCAATCATGGATATTTTCTTTATGAGTACCCCACCAATGTGCAAGTGCTTATTTCAAGGAAATATCTAAAACCAATAACCTTTGACTTTCCAGGACTTCTAACTCAAACTTTGTTAAGAATTATTCCATATCATTTTGACCATAAAAACTTGGAGGTTCTCTTACCTCTATGCCAACCCATATTAGTGCATGCGTCATTATTGCATAGCTTCTAGTAGATATCTCATGTAAGTGTTGTTGCCAATTCTTCAGTCCCATGTCAGAATATGAAGCACAAGAACTCATGTTTCTCTAGCTAAGTATTCCATATGTTGTTGGGTTAATGTAATCTTCCTAGCACATGGTATTTATATATAACTGGTTAATCTCTTCTACGATAAAGTTCTCTTTCACTGGTTCAAAATATCTTCCACCTTCTGAAGGATCTAATGGTTTTGTGACTCTATATTCTCCTGATTCAAAAATCATTTTCCTGGTCTTCAAGTTGATGATAGCTTGATTGTCAAATTCTCAATCGAGCCTTGACAATGTTGGATAAGGTGTACTATTATCCACTATATCAATTACCTAAAAATATACAATAGTTCTCACCCCATATAAATCCATTGTTATGCCCTTCAAATGGCCAATTGGTATTACTCTATGTTGGTTTTCTAATTTTAGTTGAATAGGTGAATATCCCAGTGTAGGTTCCCCCATGCATTCCCATGTTTTCTTAGGAATAAAATTTACCTTAGATCCCAAATCTAATATGATGTCACCCATGTTAAATACTCCAATATTTTCATTCAGTCCAAACTCTCTATTTGTTCTTGTCTTCCTATGGACATGATTTACTATTTTTTTTCTAGTGTTATCTCTTCTTCAAGATTGCATTTTTCTAACAAACTTTGTAATACTTGTATAGATGTTTGATTATTCAATAACTTCAAGCAAGATACCATAAATTTTCTTAGATTAGTTACCCTTTCTGAAGGATGAAATCCACTGGTATGATCAGATGGATGAGGCATATCATATACTAGCATATAATATCATGGATGTGCATTTGAAGTAGAAGCAATATTCTCTTGCAAAATTTCTTGTCCGACCTGCTTGAATGTATCTTTTTCCTTGCGCGCATCAAAATGTTATTGATGTATTGTATTTTTTCTAACCCACTAGTGTTGGTTTTGATTCTGATTTTTTGCATATACTCCTATTTTGGGTCCACCTCGAGAAACTATATTGATATTTTCCCCATCATCTCTTATTTCCGTGGAAATCCATTGAACATTCTGGTTATTCTGATTCCCTTTTACCTGCAATTTTTTCAGAAGTATGTGAAAATATTCTATAGTATGATCTATTGCGTGATAATACATACATGTTGCTGGTGGCTGTGGAAAATCTCTTGCATAATGTCCAGGTGGCTGAAAATTGTGGTAGGTTACTGGTCCTTCGCCTCTTCCAAATCCTCCTCTTCCATGTCCTCCTCTTCTGAATCCTCCTTTGTTTCCTTGATTATGTGAATGTGGTATATTATACTATGGTACTTGATTATATTAACGTGGTGATGAAAACTGTTGCACATTATTATAATGTTGTGTAGAAGGACCTTTCATTAGCTCATGTTGCATCCTATAGGCATCTGAACTCCTTTCCTTCATAAGTTCCATGGTTCGACAATCCTTACCTCATGTCCTATAGACTTAAAGAAATTACAAAATGTTCTTTTAGGCATTGTTTGGTATTTTTGCATTAGTGGAAATTGATAGGGATTATGTCCAGGTGTTTTATAGAGTTCACGCCATAATCCTCCCATGGGTAAGGGATTCGACAATCCTACTCCCAAATACTGTGGAAATGTTGGGCACTCATTTTTGTGGTGTCCTTATGTTCTGAATAAGGTACACCATACAAATTCCCTCTTTTCCTTTCCTTTGTTCTAATTGAATTTAAATGTCAGATTATTGAGATCCTCTGTAATGTTCTCGACCCTCAAACCATTTTCAGGTAACTCTGCCTAAAAAACTGTATCTTTTAATTTCTTCTCTGATACCATTTTGTGACGTTCCTGGTTATTGGGTAATGAAAAGGTATAGATATTCTCCTTATTTCCATGATTTATGATATCATGTTGACTGATTTTTTTGTTACTTAGGAATAAAATAGGATAGGAAATGATTAAAATGTCTTCTAGAAATATGATTGAGTTGAAGTTCATAAATTCTAAAATATGGTTGAAATTGTTTGATTTTGTTACAGGAATGGGTAAATTTTGGTAAACTCACGATAGCGAAAGTGATTTCAAAAATGCGCAAGCTATTGGAGGTTGAATATATGGAGCATAAGACAGTTTTAAGAGATATTGGTTCTCTAGTTTGTAAGTTTCATAAATATTAATAAAGATCCCGAGGATCTCTCGATCCTTAGGATAGATTAATTTACCCATATTTTGTAATATATAAAGGGTAGTGAATCTTGGAAAGGATAATCAAAGAATTGTATCTAAGCATTCAAAATTCAGAATTGATCTGCACAAATAGTTTCTGTAAATGTTGTCTCAATTATGGAATTAATAAAGGTTTTGAACGTTTCCATCATTTTCGTATACTGAGTTTCTAGTAGTAGTGATTCTGAGGACCGAGGGCCCAGTCTGAAGGAGTTATTGTCTCAATCTTTATTTTATCAGTTTGATTTCTGTTTCGAACTTTAAATCCTTTTTTTATCATCGTTAAGATAATGCATAAGCCTGTTAATGTTTTGATATTGTTTTCTTGTAGAAGATAGATTCTTTCATTTGAATGTTGTCTATTGCTATTCCAGATTCCATTTGCTATAGTTTACTTCTTGACAGTTCCTCTCATTTTCACATGTGTTGTTCCTTTCAATTAAATTAGCAATTGATGTTCCTTTATGTTAAATTAGCATTTGTTGTTTCTTTCACTTAACTAGCGTTTGTTGTTCCTTTCCGTTAAATTATCATTTGTTGTTTCTTTCGCTTAACTAGCGTTTGATGTTACTTTTACGTAGCTATAATTTTTTGTTCAATGATTGTTATGTCTCAATTTACAGTATTCAGTTATTTCTTTCCAATAGATTAGATAGTCATCAATAGATCAACTTATTTTCATAGATTCAATTCTTGTTTCTTAATTAGATCAATTCATGCCTTTAATTTCATATTCAATTTTTGTCTCTTAATTAGATCAATTCAGTAATTCAATTCATGCCTTCAATTCATATCACATTATAAATTATATTTCAATCATGTTCAGTAGGATCTTAGCTTTAGAAACTTAATGAATGTGTGAGGAACTTGATTTTTGATAAACTCAAATTTTCTTTAACTAACTGATTTTAGCCTCTATGAGTTGTCTACATAGACTTTGTTGAGATGCTTGAAATAGAAGATGAATCCTTGGGTTGATAAATTAATGTTAAAATAAAGGTTTTTTTTAGGACATATTTAGAGACCAACATTTTGGCGCCGTTGTTAGGGAGAGTATCAAAGATAACATAGGTTGTGTCTCTGGAGGACGAGGTATTGAAGACGGAAGGTAAGAACCTACGGAGTAAATAAGTAAGATGCTTATGCCAACACCTACCTCCATCTAATACTTAAAGGTTATATAGGTGTTTTTTGAAAATTTCTTTTTGAGTGAAGTGTGTATGACTAAGAAAAAAGATCCTGAAAAACCAAAACCTCCACCAAAAACTACCAAAGCCCAGGGTTCGATGCTCCCTAGGATAAACACTTTAATAGATGATATCATTCAAAAAGAGGAATATCAAGCTTTGATTGGACCTAGGAAATGATCTACCTGAATCCCTTAGGCAACAGTTTCACCAGCTGCAACCCACGTTGAGATTCACAGCAAAACTAGAGGAACTAAGAAAATCCTTCAAAGCATAGATCTTCCACCCATCAACCCTTTAGATGAGGGAAATTATCGTAATCTAGAGGAAGGAGAAGGAGAAACTAGTGGGGTTGCCAAGGAAAACCCATCACCATCACCTGAATCTTTTGTGAAAGAAGAAAGCATACCTGAAATCCCAGATAGAGGTAGTGCAATCAAATCCCCTAGGGGATCAAGTAATGAATCAAAAGAATACCCAAGACAAGAAATTCTTGAATATTATTGGCAAATATTTGACCAAATGGCACATCCATATCAACAATGACCCGAGAGCTCCACTCTAGAATATCTGATAGTTGATTCAATTGCCAATTACCCCATGAAAGCAATTCCACTACAAAATATGCCAACTTTTCATGGATTGATTTCAGAAGACCTGAATGCATATTTATTCGAATTTGATGTCCTATGTAGGGGTTATGATTACACCTCTGAACCCCAAAACCTAAACCTGTTCCCTTCCACTTTGAAAGGGGCAGCTTTGAGTTGGTTTATGGGATTGGGAGGCGAAACTATAAACTCATGGGATGAGATGAAATATGACTGATTGATAAAATACCATGATTATTGTAGAACTAGGGACCTAAAAGATGAAATATTTCAAATGATTGCAAAAGAAAATGAGACATTAGAGGAATATGTTGAAATATTTCAATATAATCTGCAAATATCTCCTTATGGTACATTACTAGGTGCGGTGCTCAAAGCCACTTTGATAAAAGGAATGAAAGATGAATGGGTAGAAACATTGAATTTAATGGGAAGGGTGATATTTATCAAGAAACTTATGATAACATCATTCTATTGTGCATCAGGTGCTCATGTGGAAGTACACGGACCAGATCAGGAATTTGAAATCCCCTCACTAGAAATAGAAATGTTACCAGTGGAGGAGTTACCCGAGCTGAAGTCGGTAATCTCTTAGAAAATTTCAAAACTAATATTCTGAGCACTTTGACTAGACAATTGGGTGTATTGCAGGCCAAACAGAAACAAGCAGAAGAAGAATAGACTTTGGCCATATTTTTCCACAGATGCAGAAAACAACATGGTCCAAGGGAATGTCCTTTGTATGTGGTTTGGGTTTCACTATTTGCGCCAAAGATCATGCAACAGAGAAATGCCCATCACTCGATGGACTAAAAGTTGTCTTTAGAGAAGCAAAAGAGGAAACATAATCATTATACCTGATGGCTCAGCGTCGCCAATGGTAGGCTCGTCCTCTAGGTACACTAGAGGACCCCTCCTCTTTCTTTTCAGGGCAACATAATCAACAAAAAAATTCTAGAAACACATGGCAAGGCCAACCATTTACTAATCAAAACTGGCAGCCCCAACAATATCCAGCTGCAAATCCCACTTGGCCGAACCAACCCACTATGAATTGCATCTGGTAGAATCAACCAGCTACAAATTCCCCCTGGCCCAATGCACAATACTCTACCCTATCTTGGAAAAACCCAAACAACAACTCCTACCCTTCACAGTGGCCCAACACAGCTGCCCAAAACCCAAATTAGAACCAAAATTGGCAGCACCCCATGGGGATAACCAATCAACCCATAGGGATGGCCCCTCAAACCCAACACACTTTTCAAGCCCCACTTTAATTACCCTAGAACCCTCAACCATAATTGTGCCCTCAATTACCATCCCAACCTCACCCAAATCCCAATAACAAACTAGCCCATCTCGTCCAGATTATGGAGAATGGGGAAGGGGAAACCAACTCGGTAGGGTGGAACGAACTCTGGTTGAGATCAGGGAATTTAATCTCTCCTGAAGAAAGTAACGATTTCCAAGAGCAGGAGAATGAAAATAACATACAACTAGAAATAACACCCTCGACTGTGGTCATAACAAAATAAATAGAGAAGGGAGGAAACACAGTCAAATCATAGGATCCTAATAAGGATGTAACTCCTCCTCCCCTGTTCCCCGAAATATTGATGATAGTAACAGTTTAGATCCAGGGTTGTTCTTTTCCAAATACACTAGTTGATTTGAGAGCGGCCATCAACATCCTAACTATGGAAACCTGCACACCCTGGGTTTTGACTCTTTCGAGACTACCCCAATTATGTTACATTTGGCCGATCGATCAATGGTTAGAACAATCGACACATTACATGATATAGAAATTTCAATCGACTCTTGGGAATATCCAGTAGATTTCCTCATCATCAACCCAAGAAGTGGAGTAGAAGGGAATACATTAATACTAGAAATACCATGGCTCACAATGACAGATGCATACATAGGATTTCGTAAAGGTAATATGAAAATTTCTAGAGGAGGTGTTACAAAAAATATCATCTTATATCCTCCAGCCAAGCCAAGCCCAACTATTGTATATCCATAGTTTCCACCACCAAGATATCTAGAAAAGGATCTACGGGCCCTTCTCACACTGGAAGAAGCTCTCAGACTCAAGAACCAATTAGAGGATGATGTGATCAGTGGGTTTATTAACAGCCCAACCATTGTGAGTAACCCTACGTGTCATATGCTCAAAGTTATTCTATATTGCGAAGCATAGGGAGACTTGCTGGAAGATTTAATGGAACAACAAATCCTGACTACCACTGTTCATAACAAAAAATTAGTTGATATTTCACCAAGGAGGTCTCTGAACATTAATACCAATTTAGATGAGCAACAACAACAAAAACTTATTCAAATCCTTTCTAAATATCAACAAGCTTTTTCCTGGGAGTATTCTAACATGAAAGGCATTGATCCGCAACTCTGCACACACCATCTTTATATTGAGAAAGATGCTCGACCTATCCAACATCTCCAAAGAATATTAAATCCCCATATCAGGGATATTGTTAAATAATAATTACAAAAGTTGTTGGACACAGATTTTATATATCCTATCTCAGATAGTCGGTGGGTTTCCCCACTAGTAATAGTCCCCAAGAAAAATGGAAAATGGTGAATTTGTCTAGACTACAGGGAACTTAACAAAGCCACCCAAAATGACCACTTCCCCTTACCTTTCATCGATCAGGTCGTGGATAATTTAGTAGGGAATAAATTATTTTCTTTCCTAGAGTGCTTTAGTGGCTACAATCAGATCCATATCACCCCAGAAGATCAAGATAAAATTACATTCACATGCCCCTAGGGTACCTTTGCATACAGAGTATTTCCCTTTGGACTATGTAATGCTCCAGCCACATTTCAAAGGGAAATTTTGAGCATATTCAGTGACCTAATTAGCAAAGGGATTGAAGTTTGCATGGATGATTTCACACCCTATGGCAAAGACTTTGATCAAGCTCTGGACAATCTAGAAAATGTACTGGAATGATGCATCACTACCAGGTTATGTTTAAGCCACGATAAATGTCACATGATGATGACGAAAGATGTGGTTCTAGGGAATTAAATTTTTGCATATGGAATTAGGGTAGATACAACAAAAATAGAGGTAATCCTTAATCTACCTACACCATTCACACAAACTAAGGTACATAGTTTCATTGGTGCTTCAGGATACTATCTCAGATTTATGGAAAATTTTGCAAGTAATGTTGTACCTTTACATGCTTTAACTTGTAATGTGGAGTTTCAATGGTCTGAAAATTGTGATGTGGCATTTGAAAGACTCAATAAGATGATCTCGACAACACCGATGTTAAGAGGACCAAATTGGAAAATACCATTTCACATCTCCACCGATGCATCGGATATTTCCATAGGCGTTGTCCTTGGACAAGAAGAAGACAAGAAACCCTATGCTATTTATTTTATCAGCAAGAATCTCACTCCCGCTGAATCTAATTATACAGTAATAGAAAAAGAATTTTTAGTTGTTATACATGCCATCAATAAATTTCTTCATTATATAACAGGCTATCCAGTTATTCTGTATATTGATCATTCAGCTATTAAATATCTAGCTAATAAACCTATTACTAATGGACGGGTTACTTGATGGTTATTGTTATTGCAGGAATTTGACATCACCATCAAAGATCGACCTAGAAGAGAAAATCTTATTGCAGACTTCTGGTCCCGCATACCCAAAACAGATGACTCCTTGACAGTTGAAGATCAATTTCCAGATAAGCATCTGTTTGTCTTTACTTATTAAACACCTTGGTACACTGATGTGGAAAATTATCTGGCAGTGGGGAAATTACTGGCACATCTATCATCAAGGGAAAGAAAACTAATCATCCAACGTAGAGGAAGATTCACTTGGATCAATGGATATCTCTTCCACACAGGGGCTGATTTCCAGATCCGTAGATGCGTACGAGATGATGAAATCTATGACATACTAAAGGTAGGACATGACGAGCCCTACGACGGCCATTTTGCAGATCACAGGACTGGACATAAAATTTTACAGATGGGATACTATTGGCCCTCAATATTCATATATGAAAATAAATATGTCCAGACCTGCGACAGTTGTTAGCAGATGGGAAAACCAGGTTAGGATGATGAAATGCCTATGAAAGCACAAGTAGTCGTAGAACCATTCGAGAGATGAGCACTAGACTTCGTTGGTCCCTTCAATTCGAATTCAAATAAGAAGGCCTATATTCTAGTTGCAATTGACTACATGACCAAATGGGTAGAGGTAGAATCCTTACCAAACACAACAGAGGAAGTAGTCATCAAATTTATTTTCAAATTATTTGTACGCTATGGACTACCCAGGGAAGTAATCACTGATGGGGGGTCACAATTTACAGCTCATAGAATCACGAACATCCTGAACAATTATCATATCAAGAACATAGTTACTTCCCCATACCATCCACAAGGAAAACAAACAAGTAGAAAGCACCAATAAATTTTTGGAGGAAATTTTGACGAAAACGGTCTCAACAAATCGACATAATTGGGCTACTGAGCTCCCAAATGCCTTATGGTCTTATCGCACAACATGGTGTAACACCACTGGCTACTCTCCTTATCATTTAGTCTATGGTAAAGAATCTATATTTCCAATCGAGTTTGAGATTAATACTCTAAGGATGGCCCAGGGGATTGGACTGGATCTTACAGAGGCACATAAACAATGCCTACAACAACTCAATGAATTAGATGAAGCACACCTGTCCTCCTTGGAGCACACAGTTGTTATTTAACAATAGAGAATGAACTGAAATGATAAACATATCAAGAAGAAATCCTTCTAGAAAGTTGATTGGGTGCTTCTCTGCGATTCCATATTTCAGGATTTTCCTGGTAAATTACAGACAAGGTGTCTAGGACCATATGAAATTATTGAAGTTCATGATAATGGCATTGTCAATTTAATTACCATCGATGGGTATGTCTCTCCCTTTCTAGTAAATGGACACCGACTGCAAATTTACCATTAGTCTCCTTCAAAAAACCCTTCTGCCAAGAAGTAAGTAAGGACCTTACTGTTCAAATTTTGGCTGGCTGGGAAAGTAACCCAACAGCCTCAACTCCATAAAATATGAATTTGTTTTAGAACTGTATATATTGTATATAGTTTTTTATACAGATTTGATTGATTTTTTAGCTCTTCTTTTTATAGTAAATTCACTTGAGAAAATACAAACCAGAAGAGATGACTATAATGAATATAATTAAAACACTCTTTTCTATTCTTTACTCCTATCTCGCTTTGCAAAAACTCAACAAATATAACCCTTGTTTTTACAAGAAAATGAACATGATTATAGACCATCTAATACTTCAATTATTTCATAAACTTACCCATAGTAATTTAATGAATTTAGTTGATGACTAATCAATTGTAGATTCACTGAAAAAAGATGCATGTGGGAGTTTTAATCACTTAATTAGATGGGTAAAAATTTTAAACATCATCACTACTATTCACTCAAAAAAAACGATTGTTGGTCCTTTTAAAAGAACAATTGTTGTTACCTTTGTACGATCATTGTTTCCTTTGAAAAACATTGTTGTTCCTTCGAAAAGAACAACTGTTGTTCCCTTTGTACGTAATATCATCCACACAAAATTACAATTGTCGTTCCTTTTAAAAGAACGATTGTTGTTCCTTTCAAATTTTTTTTTCTTATTGTGGCTCCTTTCTCAAAACATGCCATTGTTGTGTCATTCACTCCTTTGGGTATGACCTTCACTGATTCCTTTTCTTCACCACTAGCTCTAATTTTCATTTGGTGTGGATCATTTAACATACCTTAGTAAACTATTTTTGGATTAATTTATCTGAATCCTCTTAAAAATTGTTCACAATTCATTAACCACCATAACTCATTTCTTTCCCTTATATATCTACATATGCTTGAATCATAATTGCCTTCATATCATAATAATGAATCTTAAATACATTCTTACTTTTCATTCTTACACTTCTTACGCCATCCCTCACTCTTAAGGAGTACATGAGCCTCCCTTGATAGAGCTCTAAAAAAAAAATTCAAAGTAAAGTTTTTAACAAAGTAATAAAATTATTCCATAAAGGATAGGGGGTCTCATCAAGAGCCAACCTACAACGATCATCAAATGATAACATAATTGAAATTCCCATTATGGCTACCACACCAGGGCAATGGCCTTTGGCATTTTTTTTCGTCAAAGGAAAAAATGTCTCATCACGAGCCGACTTGTTCACTTAGGTTACGATCTAGTGAGTGGCATTATCATCATATGGATCTACCAAACTAGGATAATGGTCTTCTTGGGAAAATACAAATTCAAAACATTTCATAAGGATACAAGCTCATCTATGGGTTAAAAGGAAACCCTGCCGAGGCTATGGATGCCTACTGGTAGCAATGGCTCTGCTTGTGGTATCGAAGTTCACCTTAAAAATACATCAAGTTTTAATGTGTTCTTAGATTTCCTTTTCAAAACAATGAAGCTGTCATTCGAGATATATCCAATAAAATGAGAAAGTACCAATATGTGGAACATTTTAAACATGTGAACAAATTTAAAATCATTCGAAATCTTTTTCCTTAAAGGGTTTCTACCATGGGTACACTAATTCAAAATTCCCACACAAATTGATGATTATCGTTAGTACCGTTAAAGTGCTTGATTGAAAAGTTATTAATGATTGTATTTTCCAGCGATGATGATGACATAGCAATCTTACCCCACAATCACTCCCCACCATTATTACACTCGTACATTTGATGGTTGAGGTCAACCTTTCCATTTATGGGGGGATAGATGCCCGACACATTTATCGATAGATTTCAATGAATGCAGTAATTATGAAAATGCACATTTTTCTATATATACACAATGTCGTTCTATATTTTCTATGTTTGTTGTTTTCAAAATATGGTTGAGTTAAGCTGCGGCAAGGAACATTAGTCATCCTCACCTGCTTACAGAAATATGGGATGCCGAAGTGTGCGACGGGAACCAACATTACTATAGGTAACTGAGAATGCAAGAGAAATCCTACACTGTCTGGGGTGGACAAAGTACTTCAATCAGTTGAAGGGATACGATATAGACATCATGATCAAATTATTTCAGAACTTGCAGGGAGAAACCTCCATGGTACGAAATATACAAATTCTAGTCACTCAGGAAATCATAACAGAGGTTATGAGCCTTTCTAACACAAGAATACAATGGTCTGGAAGATATACAATGCTCAAAGAAGTTGTAGAATCCTTCGTAGAACCTGGAGAGGAATTGGATAAAAAGGGAAAGGGACTTAACCCCAACACTCTTAGTGAACCCTGGAAAGAACTGGCAGGTGTTATACAAAGGTATATCACCTGTGACGGAAGATATGATGTGATCCACCCACGCCACCTCAAACTACTAGTTGCACTCAAGCAATGGTTATTAATCAATTTACTATTTTTTCTAAATGCTATGTTATATGAGGTCACTATAAGAACACAAAAGGCAAAATATCATGTTACTATCATCAACCACCATGGATTGGTAAAACTGATAAGTAAATAAGTCCCTAAGTCAAACTCAAATGACGTAGGGGGATCTTATTAAGGCCAATAGTCCCTTACAATTAGAGCAACCTGAATTACATCATCAAAACCCAACCCAGGGAATTTAAGTAGCACAGGAAGGGAAACCTACTGCCCAAATAGAAGTTCTACCTCCTCAACCTGAAGTCAAGGAAGACCTCGTCCAATTTACAGAGACTCAGACCTCACAAGCAAAGGCATCAATGAGGAAGAGAAAAACAGAAATGGATGCTCCTAAAACCACCATTGAAGGGAAAAGAAGAATCATATGGCTAATATTTCATGAAGAAACCCAGGAAACAACATAACAGCTTGAAGAAATTTAGGACACAACATAACAACCTGAATAAATTCAGGACATAACAGAGTAGCCCTTATAGGAATATGTTCAGAAAATTGAGAAGACAAAAAAAACACCACAAGGAAACAATCAGGAGGATACCCAACCAGCATTGGGACACCTCACAGAACAATTTTTGAAAAGCTATGAGGTAGATATAGCTCAGGTTTTAGGGAGTTTAGGGACCTCAATTAGTAGAGACACAAACAGGCCATAAGAAAAATAGGCGCCAACCTCTCCTTTGAACCCTGTTGAAGATTTACCTCACATTGAGATGTCACTCCTAGATGATACAACACAAGAAGAACCTCATACTGAGGTAAATACTCTGGTAGGGAAAGCAAAAGAGCCACTATTGACATATCAAGGTGAGGACAATCCTGACAGCTCATAGAAACAAAAATCAGGAAAAAGCCACAGTAGAATTAGAAAGTTAAAATGGGAGAACAAGTTGTTGAAGAGAAGGATTAAAAATAATAAAGTGTTAAAGAAGAAAGTTGGCAAGCTTAAGGAAATTACCAAGGAATTAAGAAAACAACTAGAGAAAGCCAATAAGACTCATGAAAGAAAGAAGGTCAAAAGATATAGAGGACAGGGAATGAACCCTCTTCTTAGGAGGGTAGTCCAAATGAGTTATGTAGGAACATAGACAGAGATGAACATCCTTGAAGAAATGGTATAAATGGAACTTCAGACTGAGACTACAATAGCATAAGGGTTAGTTGTTCAAAATGAAGAGTAAATTCCTTTGGGAACATATGAAACAGAGGCTCAACCAGAAATTCTAGGAGGAATGACTAACCAACTTGAGGAAGTAATTCCCACTCCTTTGGAGACCACAGATGTAGAAACTTGGACAATAATTCTAGTAATGAACAGAGAAACCTGTCAGACTAAAGAGGTATCTCAGTTTCAGGATCAGAGTGCCATCATTGAAAGACTAGAAGAAGAATTGGTACAAGCCCAACATGCCTTGAATCAGACCAAACATGAAATGGTGACCATGAAAGAGAACCAAAGAGTTGTTAAATAACTCAAAACCATGTCAGCAATGGAAAATGGGATGTATGCTGAGATGAATAAGGCTCAAGGGAAGAAAAAGAAGGTACAAGGTCAATTGGAAAAAGCTTTGGAGAAAATCAAAGAGATTTGTGATATCTACACTGATGCAATAGATTGTAGGGCTCCTGCTACCAATTATACTTTGTTTTTATTATAATGCTACCTATTGTTGAGGGTGAAAGCTATTCGAGGAGGTAAACCGATTAAATTCACCACTATATCTGAGTTTGTGTCTTGTTTGAGGGAGTAGGAAGAGAAAGTACAATATTTCCTGTGTGAACTATAATTCTATAATTTCATTTTGGAAGACAACAAAAGAGATAATCCTGGTCCTTTTATTGGGGACATCCAATTTCAAGCATTCCTATCCTTCACTAAAAATCAATTTAGGTGGGCTAAGGCCCACAAAACTTTCATGAAGAGAGAAACTAGGTTAGATCTCTGGATCAGGGGGGAATCACCAAAGTCTTTTCCAGCTATCATGCGACATAGGACATTCATGAAAAGGGAAGGAGTGAGAAGATATCTAGGTCCTATTCATAAACAGGTTATATGATCAAGCATAGCATATTTTAGGGAAATCAAAGAAGAATCTCTTGTTGGGCGCTCTAGGTTAAGGTGGGATGTCTCCCCGGTTGAAGTAAAGGTTAGAGAGCCCTTCGGTTTCAAGAACTTCTTTGTAGCCACCTTTAGAATAGAAAGATATGCCAGAATGATCCAAGAGGAAGGACCTGCCTAGATTGGGTGTAGATATAATCCCCCTCTTATCTGGTTTCCTCCAGAGGATTACTTGATAGATTATCAATTTAATAAAAAGATGGAAGATACTGTTTTTGGAGAACTCGGAAGAAAGAATGGGTTCAAGGCACCTGGTGAACCAACTTTTCCTCCTTACAACATCAATTCTTTACATGTAAGAACTTATCTTGCATGAGGACATGCAAGAAGGTAAGATGGGGGGTATGTTAGGTTATGAAAAGGTATAGATATTCTCCTCATTTCCATGATTTATGATATCATCTTGATTGAATTTTCTGTTACTTAGGAATAAAATAGGATAGAAAATGATTAAAATGTCTTCTAGAACTATTATTGAGTTGAAGTTCATAAATTCTAAAATATGGTTGGAATTATTTGATTTTGTTACAAGAATGGGTAAATTTTGGTAAACTCACAATAGCGGAAGAGATTTCAAAGATGTACAAGCTATTGGAGGTTAAAGATATGGAGAATAAGGCAGTTTTAAGAGAGATTAGTTCTCTATTTTGTAAACTTCATAAATAGTAATAGCAATTCCGAGGATCTCTCGATCCTCAGGATAGCTTAATTTACCCATATTTTGTAATATATAAAGGGTGGTGAATCCTGGAAAGAATAATCGAAGAATTGTATCTAAGCATTCAAAATTCAGAATTGCTCTGCGCAAACAGTTTCTATAAATGTTGTCTCAATTATGGAATTAATAAAGGTTTTGAATGTTTCCATCATTTTTGTATACTGAGTTTCTAGTAGCAGTGCTTCTGAGGACCGAGGGCCCAATCTGAATGAGTTACTGTCTCAATCTGTATTTTATCAGTTTGATTTCTGTTTCGAACTTTAAATCCTTTTTTTTTATCATTGTTAAGATAATGCATAAGCATGTTAATGTTTTGCTATTGTTTTCTTGTAGAAGATAGATGCTTTCATTTGAATGTTGTCAATTTCTATTCCAGATTCCATTTGTTGTAGTTTGTTGCTTGACAGTTCCTCTCATTTTTACATGTGCTATTCCTTTCAATTAAATTAGCATTTGTTGTTTCTTTCACTTAACTAGCATTTGTTGTTCCTTTCTGTTAAATTAGCATTTTCTGTTGATTTCACTTAACTAGCGTTTGATGTTCCTTTTACTTAGTTAGCATTTGTTGTTCAATCACTGTTCTGTCTCAATTACAATATTCAATTATTTCTTTCTAGTAGATTAGATAGTCATCAATAGATCATCTTAGTTTCATAGATTCAATAGTTGTTTCTTAATTAGATCAATTCATGCCTTTAATATTAGATTCAATTCTTATCTCTTAATTAGATCAATTAAGTAATTCAATTCATGCCTTCAATTCATAGCACATTATAGATCAGATTTAAATCATGTTCAGTAGGATCTTAGATTTAGAAACTTAATGAATGTGTGAGGAAATTGATTGTTAATAATCTCATATTTTCTTTAACTACACGATTTTAGCCTCTATGAGTTGTTTTCATAGACTTTGCTGATATTCTTGAAATAGAAGACAAATCCTCGGGTTGATAAATTAATGTTAAACTAAAGATTGTTTTTAGGACATCTTTAGAGACCAACACCGACCTTAAACCAACAGGCCAGACCATACCACTGAATAAATTTCATGCTATGATACCATATATATTTATATACATATCTATATAATGCAATTTAAACAGTTATAGAATTATGTTCATACACCTATTCATGTAGAAACAACATTAAAACATACATGCAATATATACATACAATTCTAATAACATTATAACTTGATTTCAAGATACACATCATATAGAGAATACAGATCTGGTACTTATTTTTTGATAGATGACCACCAACTGTGTGTAGACCTTCCATGAACCTCCCAGCCTTAGACCATGCTGCTCATCATGCTCAACAGTGGGTCACCCCCAATCTGGGACTAAACTCCACCAAGAAAGGGATTCCTAAGATTGGCAAGGACAACATGAAAGTCACACATATCAATAGGAAGGATTTTTTCCCAAAATCCACTTACGCCCATAGCCCACAGACCCTCATTCCCTACACACCTGTCCCACCCCAAGAGTGTACACCTTCAATATCTCAAGTCCACCAGCTTTCCACCTCCTTCCATGGATTCAAAAACAAGATGGACCAGAAGTCTCAGAGTATTGTAGCTGCTACGAGACTCCCTCCAGGAGAACTCACTTCCTCAGAACACTCTCTCACCTAGAGAGAGTTGCTCATAGTCCTGACAACTTTCCTCTTCTATCCAGCTCCTAGTCCAATGGGTAACCATCGCAAAAACAAATTGGGTATGTGCTCCAGTAATGACAACAAGACACACCAGTCCAGAGAAAATGTGGGAAGCAACAACAAAGGCTAAGGTGCGATATGGCTCAGACACTACGTAGTCGTGTTGTGCTTCACAGGAAAAACAGTTAGCTTCATAACAGAGGTGTGTAGGTTTCAAAATTTATAGAGATAGATGATGGAGACAATGGTTGTCTATGTTGAGGCTCTCTCTATCTTAGTGCGTGCATCAACGGGGAGTATGGAAGACTTGCAAGAGTGGCAATGATCATGAGAGTGGTCATGGAACCCTCAACAAGATGAATTTCCCACCTAAACACCGCATGCACCCAAGTTAACACACGTCTTCCTGAAGCTGCATTAGCTCCACTTAAAACTCGTTCCCTTTCCATGGGAACTTAGGACAACATAGGTTATGTAAAACCTTAGCCTCTAGGAAATAATAATATAATATTATCCCTTTAGAGGTAGTCCCTCTAGATTATCCCCTATTCCCAGACACTCAACCCCTTTCCTTCCCCTACCTAGTGGATCTTAGTCCCCCATAACTCTTTCTTTGTGGTCGGTCTACACGCAACAATGTAATTTTATTAATTTTGTGAGTATTTACATATACAAAATCAAGCTCATTGGCCTTAGCATATGGCTCTCCAACATAATAAACACATAAGTCCTATAACTTATAA
This sequence comes from Picea glauca, assembly GCA_000966675.3. Taxonomy (NCBI): domain Eukaryota; kingdom Viridiplantae; phylum Streptophyta; class Pinopsida; order Pinales; family Pinaceae; genus Picea; species Picea glauca. Next base: position 124,688 of record JZKD02S1627478.1, on the reverse strand, counting down.
ACACTTGTCTCACCAACCTATAAACAAAATTACAATTTAGAAGGGGCTCTTCCTTGGGGTGTTACAATCCCCTCCCCTTATTTTTGCACTACAGTCCTCAATGCAACTTATTTACACAACAACGACAAGATTTCCAATATCTTAAAAAAGATGTAGGTACTCTGCCCTCATAGCATCTTCATGATCCCATGTTGGGTCCTTAGGACCGTACCAGGTCCGCTGAACCTTTACAATATTTATGACTTGATTCCAGAGTTGCTTTCTCTTCCAATCTAGTATATGCTCATGTTGCACTTGCAAAGCACCTTCTTGCTCCACCTGAATCACATTCCAATCAATCACATGATTAGTATCAGTTATATACTTCTTGAGCAATGATACATGAAACACATTATGAATAGTCATGGATGCAGGCAATGCAAGAATGTAAGCTACTGGTCCAATCCTTTCTAGGATTTCAAACGGTCCACAATATATGGCTGCCAAATTGGAACAACTTCCCAGCTTTAGGGAACTTTTGTTGGATTTCACCTTCAGGAAAACATGATCACCCACTTTAAACACCCTGTGGGTTCTACCTTTTTCTTCTTGTATTCAAAATCCTTCAAATTATGCTTTATATTTAACAATTTCTCTTCCATTTCCCTGAGAAACACTAGCCCAACCACTTCCCTATTGGTTGGGTTGTCCTAGATTACTGGGGTGTTGCACTTTCTTCCATAAAGTGCTTCAAACGGGCTCATCTTAAGTGATGTTTGATACCCATTATTGTAGGAAAATTCTACCAAATGTAGATACTCTTCCCATTTATATCATTTGTACATCACACACATCCTCAACATATCCTCTATCACTTGGTTCACCTTTATGTTTTCCCATAAGTCTCAGGATGATAGGTTGTGCTAAAGTTCAGATTTGTTCTGAACCCTTTGAATAACCCTTTCCAAAAATTTGAGGTAAAATTTGGGTCTCTATCAAACACAATTGTCTTGGGTATGTCATGAAAGCATGCTACTTCCCTCATATAAATATCAACAACATTGGTTTCCTTGTGAGTAACCTTCATAGGAATGAAATGGGAATCTTTAGTAAGCTTGTCCACCACCACCATGATTGCATCATGTTGCTTGCTTGTTCTAGGCAATCCTGTGATGAAATCCATTGTCACCACTTCCCACTTCCACCGAGGAATGGCTAATGGTTGAAATGACCTAGTTGGGTGTCTATGCTCAGCCTTGACCCTTTGAATTTCTAATCATTTAGCTATGTATTCAACAATCTCTCTCTTCATTCCTGGCCAATATTGTTGGTTCTTGACTGCTTAAACTATTTTCTGATATCTCGGGTGTCCCGCATAAGGTACATTGTGCATTTATTTCAAAATCACACTCCTCAATTCAGGAGAACTAGGTACATAAATTATGTTCATGTACCAGATTATTCCATCATCTTCCAATCTATAATCCTCAACTTTCTGCAACATCTTACCTTGTTGTAACTTTGTTACCATCTCCCTATACTGCAAATCTACTTTTGCAACTTCCAAAATTTTTCCTTTAACATTAGTTTGATACATGCTAATGGTTTTAGCATGTAGTTCATGCACTCTTTTGTTGATTTCATCATCCACTTTGTTCTCCTTTCCTTTGATGTGCTTGATATCAAAGTCATATTCGCAGAGGAATTCCAACCATCTATTCTTCCTGGCATTCAATGTAGGCTGATCAAACAAATACTTTAGACCATTATGGTTTGTCCTAGGCTCAAACCTTTTTCCCATGAGGTAGTGTCTCCATTTCTTTAAAGCGTGTACAATGGATTCCAACTACAAATCGCGAGTGGTGTAGAGACTTCCATGCTCTTTCAATTTTCTGGACTCGAAACATATCACAAATCCATTCTGACTAAGGACTCCTCCTAGTCCTTCTTTGCATGCATCAGTTCAAACCACAAAATATTCATTCGGATCTACAATATTCAGAATTGGAGCAATGGTTAACAACTACTTCAATTTTTGGAAGCTCATTTCACATTATGTTTTCCATTGAAACGTTTTCCCCTTCCTTTGCAAAAGGAAGTGATGGGATGAGTTATTATTGAAAACCATGCAATGAACCTTCTATAGTACCAAGATAAACCAATGAAGGATCTGACTTCTGCCACATTTTTAGGTGTTTTCCACTCTTTAATGGCCTCAATATTTTCAAGGTCCACTGTTATCCCTTCTTCAGATATGATATGCCCCAAATAGTGAATTATGTTTTGATAAAATGAGCACTTGCTCAATTTGGAATAAATATGATGCACTCTTAGCACTTGCAACACCATCCTCAAATGATGCTCATTCTCTTCTTCCAACTTGGAATATACAAGGATGTCATCCAAAAATACAATGACAGACTTATCCAAATATTCTCGGAAAACACCATTCATTAAGCACATGAAAAAACTAGTGCATTTGATAACCCAAATGGCACCACTGTGAACTCATAATGACCATAACTTGTCTTGAAGGAGGTCTTAATGATATATTCATCTTTAATCCTTACTTGATGGTATCCTGAACTGAGATCTCTCTTCGAAAATATTTTTGCATCCTTCAACTGATCGAAGAGATCATCAATCCTTGGTAAGGGATACTTGTTCTTTATAGTTAATTTGTTTAACTACCAGAAGTCAATGCACAATATCAAGGTCCCATCTTTATTTTTCACAAATAATAGTGGGCACCCCAAGGTGACACACTTGGGTGTATATACCCCTTCTTCAAAAGTTCTTCCAGTTGCTTTTGTAGCTCCTTCAACTCTAGTGTACTCATTCTTTAAGGAGTCTTTGACACTGGAGCTTCTCCAGGAATCAAATTTATATAGAAATCAATATCTCTCTTTGGGGGTAGTCCTGGTACTTCCTTGAACACATCTTCAAAATCATTCAGGACTGAATGGTCCTCCAATTTGGGCACCTTATCCTTGGGTGCTTCTTCCATATGAGATGCAAATATTTGGAATCCCTTCCTGTAACACTCCTTCAGTTGCATTGCTGAAATTTCTTGGACAATAAATGCCCTAGGAATTCCTTGGATTGTTCTATGATTTACTTCCTCATCCAGGCAAGTGAATGCCTTGTTACGAAAGTCTAAGATGGCATGGTGTTGGTCTAACCAATCCATATGAATTAGGAAGTCATATGATACCAAAGGAATATGTCCAAATATTCCTTGGTACGTAGTCCATTCATGCCCACTGGACATGATTTAATCAACTCAACAACCTTTCTCTTGGTTCTTGTATCTAACTGCACCAACCAAGATTTCCCATGCTTTCTTCTTGGAAATTGTAATATTTCCACTACCCTGGGATCTATATAGCTATGACTAGCCCCTGAATCAATTAAAATAGTAAATGAATGGTTATTGATCATACATTTAACTTCAATCATGTGTGATTGAAACTCGACTTTCTTGTTGTCCAAGGATGCATAGATCCTTGGTACTCTTCTTCCCATGTCTTGTACCATTTCTTCTTGTTGAACATTGTGAACAACTCTGACTTTGTCACCTCTGTGAGGACAATCTCTATACTTGTGATCTCCTTTACAAACCCAACATTCCTTAGGTGTCTGCCTTGGCCTTTTCCCACCTACTTCATCCATCCTGGGCTCTCTCAAAACTGGTTGTCCTTGAGGACTATTTCTGAAAAATGGTGTCTTGTTCCCCTTCTTCCTTTTCTCCCTTTTAAACTTCCTCATATCTTCCCAAGCTTTTTGGAAAGTAGGCTTACCTTTTTTCTGATCATATAGGCACTTATCTCACCTTATGGTCTCCTCCAATGTTTTGGGATCATCATACTGGATCTTGTCACTGATGAAAGATGGAAGTCCACTCAGATACATTTGAATCTTAATTGTCTCGTCCTTGATGAAGGGGACATACTTCAACAACTCCAAGAATATTCTTTCATACTCATCAATGGACATACTTCCTAGCTTGAGTTCAAATAAATATTTCATTTTCTTTTCATAATACCTCTTAGTTAAGTATTTCTTTTCAAAATGCCTCTTCAATTCCCTCCATGTAGAATTATTCTCTCTAACGTGTTGCACTTGCACAAGTTGATCCCACCATATGGATGCCTTTTATTTTAGCTGATGTATGGAAATTCTTCCTTCTGCATGAGAAGAGTAATTCTGCAGTTGGAAATATTTCCTCATGCCCAGTAGCCATGCCTTAGCGTCTTCATCTTTCTTGGGATCTCCATTAAAAGTAGAAGGTTTGATCTTGTTCATTTGTCCTTTCAATTAATCCACTCGATATTTCCTATGTTTTTTGGGTAGGGGATGGACTTGAACTATTGTGTGCTCTCTTATTGGAATGCCTAAGAGAGTGACAATGATGTCTACTAACACTTCTTGTTCTTCTTTTCTCATCAGGAGACCTGTGACTTCCTGAATGGCTTGAGCCACTCTCCTTATCCAATTTATTTTCTATTCTTTCTAGGCTCTCATAAACTTCATGTTGAATTATTCATGTTTCTCCTTGACTCTCTTAAGCCTTTCAATATCTTCCTGGTGAATTAGGACATCTTTTTTCAAATTTTTAATGATTTTCATCATGCCCACATCTATATCTACTTCTTCTCCATGCCCATTGGAGTTCGATCCTTCAATTCCCAAATGGAAATCTATTCCTCTTACTTCATCCTCATGACTATAATCATCCTGTGTCTCCTCCATTTCTCTGCACTATGGAACAATTCGGTTTAGTTCTAACAATTTTTAACTCTGCAAAATGTGTAGTCAACCGAAATTTGTTAGGTTACTTGACTTAATAATTTTCCTGAATAACTTAAACAATCTGATTCAACAAAAGAATATCAGACTCCATTTTCAGCAGGTCTTGGTTGATCAAGAACCTCTTAGGCTTCTATCTATAAGCCCAACTCTGTTCTGAAACAATTTTTCAGGCGTTAGCCCCTTTTTCTTCATCCCTTGGTTCACATGTGACCACGACTATGACAGATTGCTAATGATTTGGACTCTTATCCGGAGCCTTGAAACTTCAGGGCTCCGGAGCTTCGAAAGTTTCCCTTTCCACACCTCACAAACATCACAGAACAATGAACTATTGAACACATGAAGAGAAATGGATCTATGGTCCGCATTCCTTGCTCAGATATATGGTGGATAGGAGATTTTGGGACTCTGGGTTTCAGTGGTTTCCAAAGCACATTCCAACAAATATCCCAAAGTGACAAATGGGTGAACTCACAAAGTGGGGTAGATCAATGGTCCATGGATTCCTAGCATCAACGATGAACTCACAAAGTGGGGTGGATCAACACCGAAATATGTAAAGAATTCATGTGTACTTTATGAGAGGATCCATCACGGGTCCAACACAGGTCCAAGAGCCAATTCGTCTCTAAAGAAGAAGAACAATTGTACAAATATTACCTTACAAGAAATATAATTTTCAAATATCCATAACTTCCTACTCAAAACTCAAAATTGAGCAAGGGAGTAGTCAAAGGAAATATATTGGACAATGGAACATAATTGTTCACCCAAAATATTGAGATGAACAATCAATTTCTCAGAAAATCAGATGAAAGAAGTCATATATATTATTGAACAAGAATGGTTCATATTTTTCATGAAATTGTTGAGTCAGTTAGTCTGAAAACATTTTGTTGGATGCATATTTTGAAAATTTAACATCAACTAGATCAAAGAAAGAGGGGGGATAAGCCACCACTCTTTATAAATATTTCTCAGGGACAATTATCTCCTATAGAACCCATATCAAATGGGAAAAGTGGGAAAAGGCCAAGACAACCAGCTATTCAATGTTGGGGTTGTAAAGGAGATCATATGTTCAACGATTGTCCCCACTAAGGTGACAAAGTGAGGGTTGTCCACAATGTACAACAAGATGAAACATTGGAGGATATGGGAATAAATGTACCCAGGATCTATGCATCCCTGGACAAAAAGAAAGCAGAATTTAAATCACACATGATTGAAGTGGAAGATATGATTAACAACCAACCCATTGCAATTTTGATTGATTCAAGATCTAGTCATAGTTATATAGATCCTAAGGTGGTGGAAAGATTCCATTTATCAAGAAGCGAGCATGGGAAATCTTGGTTGGTGTAGATGGATACCAGAGCCAAGAGAAAAGTTAATGAGTTGGTTAAATCATGTCGAGTAGGCATGAATGGGCTGAGCACCAAAGCAGATTTGAACATCTTTCCTTTAAGTTCCTATGACTGTCTAATTGCAATGGATTGGTTGGATTAACACCATGATATCCTAGATTTTCATAACAAGGCATTTAATTTCCTGGATGAGGAAGGGAACCTAAGGACATTATAGGAAATTTCCATGGTGATACCTATCAAATAAATCTCAACAATGCAGCTGAAGAAAACTTACAGGAAGGGATGTCAATTATTTGCATCTCATATGGAAGAGAAATCTAGATATAAGGTGTCAAATATTGAAGATTATGCAGTCCTAAGGGAGTTTGAGGACATGTTTAAATAAATATAAGGATTACCCCCTAAAAGAGATATTGATTTCTCTATAAATATGATGCTTGTAGTAGCTCTAGTATCCAAGGCTCCCTACAAGATGCGTACACAAGAATTGAAGGAGTTGGAAATGCATCTTGAAGAGACTTTGAAGAAGGGGTATATACACCCAAGTGTGTCACCTTGGGGTGCCCTATTTGTATCTTTGAAGAATAAGTATGGAACATGGAGACTGTGTATTGACTACATACAATTGAACAAAGTAACTGTAAAGAATAAGTATCCTTTGCCAAGAATCGATGACCTCTTCGATCAATTGAAGAATGAAAAAATATTCTCAAATATTGATCTCAGATCAGGTTATCATCAGGTAAGAATTAAAGATGAAGACATCCACAAGAATTCTTTCCGAACAAGGTATGGCCATTATGAATTCACATTGGTTCCATTTGGGTTATCAAATGCACCAGTTGCTTTCATGTGTTTAATGAATGGCATTTTCAGAGAATACCTGGATAAGTTTGTCATTGTCTTCTTGGATGACATTCTTATATATTCCAAGTCAAACGAAGAGAATGAACGACACTTTAGGTTGGTACTACATGTATTAAGGGAGCATCAATTGTATGCCAAATTGAGCAAATGCTCATTTTATCAGAAGAAAATCCATTATCTAGGAACGATCATATCTAAGGAAGGGATTGACATGGATACTGAAAAGATTGAGGTCATTAAAGGATAGTCAGTGCCTAGGAATGGGACATAAGTCATATCTTTCATTGAAGTATGAAAATAGCTTCCAGCACTTGAAGCAATTATTAACCAGTGCTCCAATTCTAAGGATTGTTGATATGAATGAATATTTCATGGTATGCATAGATGCATGCAAAGAATGACTTGTGGAGTCCTCAGTCAGAATGAGTTTGTTATATTCTATGAATCAAGGAAGGTGAAGGAGAATTAAAGGAATCATGTCACTCATGATTTGGATTTGGCATCCATAGTGCATGCCTTAAAGAAGTGGAGACACTACCTCATGGGATTTTGTTTTGAGTTGGGGAAAGACCATAATGATTTGAAATATTTATTTGATTAGCCAAATTTAAATGCCAAGCAGAGAAGGTGATTGGAATTTCTCAGTGATTATGAATTTGATATAAATCATATCAAAGGGAAAGAGAACATGGTGGATGATGCAATCAACAGGAGAGTGCATGAGTTGTATGCTACAAACATTAGCATGTACCAAACAGATTTGAAGGAAAAAATCTTGGAGGCTGCAAAGTCATATTTGCAATAGATGGGAATAATAACAAAATTACAGCAAGGCAATTTGCAACAGAAATTCGATGATTACAAGCTAGGATATGATGAAGTTCTAATGTACATAGGTAGAATTTATGTGCCAAATTTATAGGAATTGAAAAGTTTGATATTGAAAGAAATGCATAATGTACCTTATGTTGGACACCCAAGGTATCAGAAAACTATTGCATCTGTCAAGAGCCAATATTTTTGGCCATGCATGAAGGAGGAATTTGTTGAGTTTATTACCAAATGTTAGGAGTGTCAAAAGGTCAAGGAAAAGCATAGCCACCCAACTAGTTTGTTGCAGCCATTACCCATTCCTAAGTGGAAGTGGGAAGTAGTGACAATGGATTTCATCACCAAGTTGCCCAGAAAAAAACAAGCAGCATGATTCTATCATGGTAGTGGTGGACAATCTTACCAACACTGCCCATTTCATTCCAGTGAAGCTCACTCACAAGGAAACTAATGTTGATGATATTTATATGAGAGAAGTTGCTCGATTGCATGATATTCCCAAGACAATTGTGTCTGATAGAGATCCAAAGTTTACATCAAAATTTTGGAAGGGATTATTTAAAGAATTTGGAACAAATTTGATTTTCAGCACAACTTATCTTCCAAAATCTGATGGGAAAACATAGAGGGTGAATCAAGTGATCGAGGATATGTTGAGTATGTATGTTATGGATAAACCATTGAAATGGGAAGAGTACCTACATTTGGTAGATTTTGATTATAAAAATGTGTACCAAATATGGCTAAAGATGAGCCCATTTGAGGCACTTTATGGAAGAAAGTTCCATACACTAGTAAGCTGGGACAACCCAGTATATAAAGTAGTGGTTGGGCCAAAATTTCTTAGGGAAATGGAAGAGTAGATGTTAAAAATTAAACAGAATTTAAAGGTTTCTCAAGACAAGCATAAAAGATATGCTGACAAAGGTAGAACCCACAAGGAGTTTAAAGTGGGTGATCATGTATTCTTGAAAGTGAAGGCCAACATAAGTTCCGTGAAATTGGGAAATTGTTCCAAGTTGGCAGCTCATTATTGTGGGTTGTTTGAAATTCTAGAGAGGATTGGACCTGTAGCTTATATACTTCCATTACTTGCATATTTGTGTATTCATAATGTATTCCATATATAATTTCTCAAGAAGTATATACCTGATGCTATTCATGTTATTGATTGGAATGTGATTCAGGTGGAGCAAGAAGGAACTTTTCAAGTGCATCAGAGGTGCATAGTGGATCAAAAAATCAAGCAGCTGTGTAATCAAGTCATAGAGATAATAAAGGTCCAATGGACCTGGTACAGTCCTGAGGATGCAACTTGGGAGCATGAAGATGCTATGTGGGAAGAATACCTGCATATTTTGGAAGATTTTTGAAAATCATGATGTAATATGTAAATAAGATTCACTGAGGATAATGCATAAATAAGATGAGGGAATTGTAATACCCCAGGGATGAGCCCCAAATGAATTGTAAACATGTTGGGGAAGATATTTTCCTAGAGGGAGCCCAACTATGGCTATAGTTCTCTAAGAATTCTTGGCCAGCCTGTTGCAGAATCCTTGAAAGGGAAGTGGGACAACCAAAGAATTATTGAGAAGAGAAGGGGCACACTTCTTGGGATGGGACAGGAATTTGGGGAATGAGAGGTTGTATTTTGTTAGTGTGAGTTGGCTCCTGGGATGAAATCCTTCTTGTTGACTGTGCAACTTCTAGTTGTCTCAGCCTAGCCTAGGAATCCCTTTAGCCAGGTGGAGCTTAGTCCCAACTCGGGGGTGACCCACTATTGAGAGTGATGAGAAGCATGGTCTAAGGCTTGGAGGTTCGTGGATGGTTTGCATGCAATTGGTGGTCTTATATAAAAAGATAAGTATCACTTATGTGTTCATTTTCACGCTGTGTATTTTGTACATGTCTTATATTTATGAGTTTTTCTTGTATATGTTGTATGTATAGGCTTATTGTTATTTCCATATTAATCTATGTATTAGAAGAATTTAATTGTATGTTAAGTTTTATATGTATGAATTTCTACAAGAGTTTCTGTGTGACATATCACAGCAAGACTATGGTTGGGTATGTACATTTTGAATATCAAAAGCACGAGAAGTTGTTAATGTGGTAGTCCCCTATTAGGATATTTAGAGACTTAGGAGTTAGTAAGATCTACTTGGTCTATTGTGTCATTAGGTAAAAGTGTGTTTTCTAGTGAGTTTTCTTTAGTATGCATTTGTAGTTAGGAAATTCAACAGTCACGATATGTTCCCAACATAGAGTGATCTGACGGTTCATACTCTCCTCAATCTTAATGACCATTGATCTGTGGCTTAACACCCGATTGGTCCATGATATCTATTTAAAGAGCATGGAGGGTCATTTTCCGATGATCGGTTGTGAGAAAATCTCTTGTAAAATATCTCTGTAATCTTTTTCTTTGCATTAATAAACTGCTCCAAGTGGCCGCGTTGGCTGGGGCCGTGGATGTTTCCCCATAGGGGTTTTACCATGTGAAAACATCAGTGTGTTGATCTGTGATCTGGTTATGTGAGTGGTTAATGAAGGTTTTCATCCTCTATTGGAATACCTGTGTTGTCGAAAATGGTATCAGAGCCTGTTTGAAGGCCCGCTCCCATTGTAGATTGAGATTGTGAAGCCAAGTTGCCTCATATTCAATTTATGTCATTTTTGTACATTTCTAGGCTAAGAGGACTGTTCCATTGCATCCAGAGCACTCGTTTCAATCAGGAACACTTTTCATTTCACTCGAAAAAGTTTTCGTTTGCCCATTATCTCCATATTTAATATGGCTTCTATAAGTACTGTCTTGCTTACCAACAACAACTACATCCAATGGAAATGTCATATTGAATATTTATTAAGAATTAAAGGCTTGTACCAGATTACCTTGGGAAAGGAAAAAGCACCCACTGATGCCGATAAGAAAGCCAAGTGGGATAATAGGAATGACGAAGCACGTAGACTAATCAGAATTTCTATCTCTCCTGATTTAGGGTAGCACCTTCAAGATATTGATGACCCCAAAGAATCTTGGGACACAATTGAATCTATGTTTGGTAAACTCAATATTATTCGAGCACAACATTTAGAAAATCAAATACTGACCTTGAGTCCAAACGATTTTTCTTGCCTTGGAGACTATCTATCTAGGTTTAAAACACTCAGAATTTTATGTGAAGAATGTAAGATAAAGATGGAGGAAGAGCGTTGCATCTATCTTATTCTTTCTAATCTAGGTAGTGCATATTTTGTGTTTGTATCTACCTTTTATGCCATGAGAGAGGCTCTAGGGGAATACGCTTATGAAAAACCCACTCTTGAGTCCTTTTGTGCTTCTTTGAGTCGAGAGGAAGATAAGCTTGTACAATTTTGAGTGATCAACACTATAGGTCCCTCCAACAAATCCTTAGTTGCCCAACAGAAAGATAAACCCAAGTATCCCAAGAAGCAACATCCTCGCTACAACAACAAACAACATAAGGGTCCCAAACCTGCTTAGATGGATTCAGCTCCTACTGGTGATGAAGGAGCAAAATATAAAAGTAAGAATACCAATAGACATTGCAACTTTTGTGATAAATATGGTCACGATGAGTCCAAATGTTTCAAGAAGATGGAAAATTTAGAAGCAACGATGAAGAACCACAACATCAGTATTGATTCTACTTCTTCTTCTCACAAACATGCACTTTCTGCTTCTGGTTTCTCCTTCAATTCAAATTCTACTACTACTTCTTCTTCTGATGAGTGGCTTATTGATTCAGGAGAATCTTATCGTATGGCTAAGGATAAAGCCATATTTTTTGCTCTAAATGAATGTAACACCAAGAAAATATTTGTTGGTGATGATAGATCTCTTAGTGTTGTAGGATCTGGAACAGTTCATGTAGATAACGGTCATTTCAATGATGTATTATGTGTTCAAAGTCTTTGTTGTAACCTTCTATCAGTATATCAAATCACTCATTCAGGTGAAGGTAAAACCGTCAAGTTTTCACCTCACCAAGTTGTAATCAAGGATATAAAAGATCCTAAGCATGTTCTTGCAACTGGAATTGTTGATGATATTACTAGGTTGTACAAGTTTGACACCTTTGGGTCATCATGTTTTTCATCAGTTTTTGTTGTTCATAGTGATGACTTGAGAAACATTTGGCATGAGCGGTTTGGTCATCTACACTATTGCTCATTGCAGTAACTATGTAATCAACAGATGGTGATTGGTCTTCCTCTTGTTTCATGCATAGATGGTGTTTGTGTTGGTTTTGTTCTCAAAAAACATCATCGAGACAGTTTTGACAAACGTGCCTCTTGGCATGCCTCGGGTCCTTTGCAGCTTGTTCACAGTGATTTGTATAGTGGTCCACTTTCTTCTCCTTCTTTTTCTGGGTGCAAGTATTTCTTAACTTTCATTGATGGATTTTCCAAACGTACTTGGGTTTACTTCGTAAAACTCAAGAGTGAAGTTTTTGACAATTTTTTGTCCTACAAGGCCCTTGTAGAAAAGCAATCTGGACATCAAATTCAAAGGTTAAGAACAGATAATGGAGACGAATATGTGAACAATAATTTTAAAAGATACTGCATTACACAGGGAATCCAAATGCAACACATTGTTCCATATACACCACAACAAAATGGTGTTGTTGAGAGAAAGAATCGCACATTAAAAGAAAAGGCTAATTGTATGATCCAATCTAAGGGATTAAGTCTAAAGTATTGGGTAGAAGCCATCAACTGTGCAAATTACATAGTAAATCGCACTCCCACAAAGGCTCTTAAAAATATAACACTAGAAGAAGCTTGGACTAAAATTAAACCAGATATAAGTCACTTTTGTGTATTTGGCAGTATAGCATAGGCTCACATTCCTGATGAGAAAAGGAAAGCATTGCAGCCTAAAAGTGAGAAGTGTATATTTTTTGGTTATTTTGAAGATGTCAAAGGTTACAGACTTCTTCAATCACATTGAAATGATATTATTATTAGAAGAGATGTTAAATTTGATGAAAATATCTTGGTCTGTGAGCCTAATTTGGTGATTGTGCCTTCTTCAGCCTGCGAGTTATCTTTGGCGTTTATGCCTTCTTATGATCTAGTTTCTTCTTCATATGATGACAGTGAGGATGAAAATCCACCTCCACCTTCTCACCCTCCTCTAGATGAGTCCTTTGAACTTGAACCAACACCAGCTCCACCGCTTCCTAGATGGGTCCGTTCAACATGAGAAGCAGCTGGTGATCTTGTCGATGATCCTTTAGATCAACATCATACACGTTCACAATTCTAGAGAGACTCTTCTCTTTTGGCTCAAGTATCAGAAACTCATGATGCAAATACATTTTCAGAAGCTTCAAGTCATCCAGATTGGGATACAACAATGAATGAAGAGTATCGTTCTTTAATGACAAATGATACTTGGGATATTGTACCTCTTCCAAAAGAAAGAAAAATTGTTAGATGCAAATGGGTCTACAGAACTAAGTATGCATATGATGGAAGTGTTGAAAGACACAAGTCTCAGTTAGTTTCCAAAGGATTTTCCCAAGTTGAAGTAATTGACTATAATGAAACCTTTTCCCCTATAAAAATGAATTCCATCCACCTTGTTCTTGCTCTTATTGCCTCACATAAATGGGAGGTCCATCAGATGGATGTTAAATACGCCTTCTTGCATGAAGATTTGCAAGAAGAAATCTACATGGAACAACCTCCTGGCTATGTCCAGAATGACTCTAGCCTTGTTTCTCGCGTCAAGAAATCTCTTTATGGTCTCAAGAAATCTCCCTAAGCTTGGTATGCCAAAATGGATAACTTTCTTATTTCCACTGGATTCTTTAGATGCCATTCTGATCCTAATGTCTATAACAATAAAGTAGGAAGCCATCTCATAATCCTTTTTGTTTATGTTGATTACCTTATCCTTACTGGTAATGACTCAAAACTTTTAAATCTTGTGAAAACCAACCTTAAGAAGAAATTTGAAATGACAGACTTAGGCTTTTTGCACTATTTCCTTGGCCTCCAAGTTTTGCAAACCAATGAAGGAATTTTTCTTTCCCAGTCTAAGTATGATTGTGACCTTATTCATCGCTTTCACATGGATGATTGTAAACTGACCCCTTCTCCCTTCTAGTCTGGAGTCAAGCTTTCTGCCACCTGTACTTCTCCTGAAGTTGATGCCACCCTGTACCGTCAATTAGTTGGTAGCCTCTTATACTTGACTCATACCTGTCTTGATCTTTCCTTTGTCGTTGGTCTTGTTGCCTGATATATGCAAACACCCCATGAAAGACATTGGAAACAAGATAAAAGGATACTTCTCTATGTTCATTGTATAGTTCAGTTCGGGATACATTATAGTTCAAGGGGGACTCCTTTATTGGTTGGTTTCAATGATCTAGAATGGGCCGATGACCCTGATGATCGAAAGTCTACTGAAGGTTATGTTTTCAGCCTTTGTTTAGGACCTGTCACTTGGGCCTGTAATAAATAGCAGGCTATTGCACTTTCTTCTGTAGAAGTAGAGTACCGAGCAGTGGTAAATGCAAGTTAGGAAGCGCTGTGGCTTTGACAGATCCTTTCAGAGTTTGGATTCCAGCACCAGCATTCGACCAGCCTTTGGTGTGACAATCAGAGTGCCATCAAGCTCAACAAACACCTAGTTCAACATCAGCGTAGAAAACACATTGAGCTACACATGCACTTCATCAGAAAGGTCATTCATGATCAATTTATTGAAGTGCTATTTTTCCCTACAGAAGATCAAGTTGCAGAAATTTTCACAAAGTCTCTTACAGAAGCGAAGTTTTCCAAACTTCGATCTATGTTAGGATTTCATGAAGTTGTCATTAAGGGGGGATAGGCTCTAATGACTCCTTCCTTCTCCTATTGTGTCACTATTGTAAATCCTTCAATCCTATCCCAAGTTGTTTTTAAGGGGGGGTGTTAGGATATTTAGACACTTAGGAGTTAGTAAGATCTACTTGGTCTATTGTGTCGTTAGGTAAAAGTGTATTTTCTAGTGTGTTTCTTTAGTATGCATTAGTATGCATTTGTAG
>JZKD02S1627478.1:71972-109703 GCA_000966675.3 Picea glauca | reverse complement strand
ATTTAAAGAGCATGGAGGGTCATTTTCCGATGATCGATTGTGAGAAACTCTCTTGTAAAATCTCTCTGTAATCTTTTTCTTTGCATTAATAAACTGCTCCAAGTGACCGCGTTGGTTGGGGCCATGGATGTTTCCCCATAGGGGTTTTACCATGTGAAAACATCGATGTGTTGATATTTGATCTGGTTATGTGAGTGGTTATTGAAGGTGTTCATCCTCTGTTGTAATACCTTTGTTGTATAACATCCCCATCCTAGAAGCCCAGGGTGTGCTACACGTTTAGTTTTAGAACTTATCAAGAGTGGTTCTATGGAGTAGCATGGCCTGGCCTGAGTGGCTCAAGGATGTTACATCTGGGCTATCATGCTCAAATTAAAATTTAACTATAAAGTTCTGTTGTATCTCTTCCCAGTTAGACATTTCTCTACGGTGTTCTTGTTCTGTGTACTAGTTCTTCAGAATGCCTTATAGTGTGTGAATAAAATTATGTGGCCATTCTTCTGGTGGTATTAATATCCATTGAACCAAATATTTATATACATGTTCTTGAGGTTGTATAAATACCTCATATTTCTCCTCTTACCCGTGTTCCTACTCTGTGCCAAATCTAATGCACAAAACCCTTTTGTAATGAAACCAATTGTTGATATTTTCCTTGTCCCACCATCTTCCAGTTGTTTCTTTTAAAGCAATATATAACACTGGTAATATTTGATTTTCCATAACCTCTACCTCATAATTTATTAAAATGTCTTCTAAATCATTCAAGCGATAAAAATTAGGAGGTGCTCTTACCTTTGTACTAGCCCATCTCAGCGCGTGCATCATTCTGGAACACCTCCTAGTAGATAGTTCATGTGGTCGCTACTGTTATTTTTCCAATCCTGTGTCAGAGTCTGAATCACAAGAACTAATACTCCTCCAACTAAGCATGCCATCTTTAGTTGGGTTGATATAATCCTCTTTACGCGCAGTATTTCTATATAGTTGATTTACATCTTCTGCAAGAATATTATCCATCGGAGGTTCCACATACCTACCTCCTTCTAAGGGATCCAATGGCTCATTGACTCTATATTCTCCAAACTCAAATATCATTTTCCTTGTCTTCAAATTGATAATATCCTAGTTATCAAAAGCCTAATCCAGACCCAACAGTGTTGTATATGGTGAAGTATTGTCCATTATGTCAATGACTTCAAAATCATCCATGACACACACACTATATAGATCTACTAGAATCCCCTTCAACCTACCAATTGGCAGAACTCTCTGTTGATTTTTCAACTTCAACTGAATAGGTGAATACCCCAATTTTGGTTCTCTCATATCTTCTCGAGTCTTATTTGGAAAAACATTGACTTCAAATCCTAAGTCTAGTATAATATCCCCCATATTGAAATCTCCTATGTTAGCATTCAATCTGAATTCCCTATTAGTTCTTCTCTTCTTACAAACCCAATTTACTCTTTTTACCCCTTCTTCCCTGGGATTACATTTTTATAACAAATTCTGTAGTACTTGTAAGGAGTTTTTATCACTTATCAATTTGACACAAGCTCCAAAGAAGTTTCCTAAGTTAATTACTTATTATGAAGACTTTTCTTGATTGGTTAGATCAAATAATGAATGCATGTCATAGACTAATATATCATCTATTGGCTTCCTTCCTGAAGTGGATAAAATGTCTTCCTTCAAGATCTCCTGTCTGGCTTCCTAAAATATCTCTTTCTCTTTGCATGCATCAAACTTTTGTTCTATTGTTGTATTCTTCCTGACCCACTGGTACTGGTCCCGATCCTTCTTGGCTACATATTCTCCTGTCTCAGCTCCACCTCTAGTCACTATGTTAATATTATTCCCATATTCTTCTCTATTTTTCACCCTATCCATTGTACATTATGATTAGTCTTGTTCCTCTTATCGTGTATCTTTATTAAAAGTGTAGGGAAATATTTTGTTTCATGGTCTGTTGCTTGACAGTACATACATGTCATAGGTGGATGGGGGAAGTCTCTTGCATAGTGCTTTGGCTTCTGACAGTTATGAAAAAAAATCAGTCCTCAACCTCCTCCAAAGACTCTTTCTCCATGGCCTCTTCCTCTAAAGCCTCTCATGTTTCCCTCATTATATTTGCGTGGTGTGTTATATGGGGCTCCTTGATTATACTGCAACTGTGAGTTATTGTACTACGGTGGTGGTGCGCACTGCTGTGCAATATTATATTATTGTCTCTCTTGAAACTATTGTGCATTATACTTTGTTTTTGCTACAAACTACTACAAGGGATTGTAATATGGATGATGTGCAGTGTTATACTGTGGTTGTTGTGCATATTGTCTTGTTATATGTTCATATTGCACCCGATATGTATCTGCAATCCTTTATTTCATCATCTCTAAGGTTCTATAGTCCTTGTCTTCATGTCCAATTGACTTACACAACTTAAAAAATTTACTCTTAGGTACTTTCTGATACTTATGCAATAGGGGGAAAGGATAGGAATCATTCCCATGTGTTTTGAAAATATCACACCATGGTCCTCCTAAATATAAAGGGTTTGGCATAACCACTCCAGTATACTGTGAAAATAATGGACACCCATTCTTGTGATGGCATTATGTCTTCCACATTGTACACTAGACATCTCCTCTTTTATCCTTTCCTTTGATCTGATTCAATTGGAATGTTAATTTCTTCAGATCTTGCTTCAGCTCTTCCACAACTAGATTTTTATGCTTGTATTAGTTTTCTTCTAGTTGTAAAGCTTCTTGCAGGCCCTCACCTTGACTTTGAAATTTCTAGTGTTTCAAAGGATACTTCAAGTGTGGCAACAAAGAATTAACAAACGAATGTCTATGTTGTGTCTTGGTAATACTACAATTTAACTTACCTTTTATCCTCTTGAACTTATGGTCCACTTTCCAGAGTGATTCTCCTAGTTTCTGTTTGATCTCTATCATTTCATTCATAAATTGGTCTTTTGAACTTGGGTTCTAAAATTCAATTATTAACTGCCTCTTCACATTTGCTACTATTGTAGGTATTCCCGTTGTGTTATTTGTTGAGAGACTCATGTACCATTCTAATGCATGGTCTTTGAATGTGATTTTCAATTGCACAACCTTTGTATCCTCCTTTGTAATATGCTTTGCTTCCCATATCTTCTCGTAAATAAACATATGTTTTTTTGGGTCATTTGACATGTCCCCTCGGAAATATGGTAACCTAATAGTTGGATCATTTCCTTTCATTGTGAAATTTGTTTAACTACCATCGCCACACGATGTAGAAACTTGACTTCTACTTGTTGAACTTGCACTTTTGCTATTGGACCACGTCTAGGAAAAATTATTCTACCACTAATCACTTGTTGGTTAACTAGTTTTTCTTCTTCATTTTTATTAGTCGCACATGGGGTTGTGGGCTCCACACTAATTTGGATATGGAATGGAGATCCTTATTTTTCATCGGACCCATGACCTTTGGGTTTCCTCTCATATGTGGTGCATAATATATCCTCAATCTTCTCCATGGCACGAAGATCTTCTACCACTTCCTCATCATTGTCCAATCCCTCTTGTTCTTCTACAACCCTCTTCTTTATATTCATCTTATACTGGTAGGGTCGTCTGCTACGTGTCACACCTACACTACTTATGATTTCCTTGGTCTATTCATCATCCATAATGATGGGGTCCAATGCCTCCTTCTTCTGGCTACTCTCTACAACCTTCTCCATTTCTCAGATATTCCTTAGTGCTTCCCCCAACTCCCCCATGCGTGTAGAGTGATATAGATCTTTGATTCCATGGTCATCACGCCTTTATCATGTACTAAGATATTAATCGATGTGTAAAGAGACCTAATGTACCTCCCTCTAGGTCCCTTCAATAAATATTTCTCTACAACAATATATGAATTCATTGTATCCATTGCAAACTTAGTGATAAACCTTGCAATAATGTTGTCTAACCAGAAATCCACTACGCATGATATTTTCAGTAGTCCACACTATTGTCCTAATCCAGTAATTCGGATGGTTATCTTTCAACCTCAATATCCACTCTTCTAATAACTCTAGAAACTAACAAATATATGCTTCATGTAAATTAGTAAACACATAAATCTATAGGTATTGGCGTGGTGTATACCTAGAACCCTTATTATCTTTCTGGATGAACTCCAAATACTTTGTCTCCAACCATATTTCAATCTCTTACTTTGTAGGATTACATGGTCTAAAAATCCCTCTCTACAATTGCATATTCCTCACCAAACCCGTTCTTGGATATCCTTCTGAGTTATAGCTGGCAACAAAACCATTTGTTGGACATATGGGCTGACCCAGGTTCTACCTTAGTTCCCCAACAAAACCCTTTTCACCATCGTTGCTTATGGTAAACCATAAGGCTAAAATGCGAAAAGAGTGAAAAGCATAGTCCCACCCGAGATGGTTTATGGGTGACTGCAGGATGCAACTGTCTACAATCATGGAAGGGATTGGGGTTGTTCTTCTTAATTATAATTCTACTTAAACATGCATTATATTACATTTTTCATCAGATCCATTCATTTATTCATAACATTTATTCTGCAAATCTATTCTAGTGAATGTTTTAATTAAAATCATTCATTCATCTATCTAACCATTCAATCATAACTGCAAAAATAGTAAATAAGTTTAGACACATTGCACATAGATTTTTACTGTGGTTCACCCCCCCTGGGGCTACGTCCAAAAAGATATTATGCTTCTTTCTTATTTATCAAAAGGGAACTGCATGCATTACATCATAATATAATAAAGAGTAGTGAGGTGGAACAATGTCACACCAAGATCCACATATTGTGACCTGACCCTAAGATACATCTCCAGATTGACTCAGTCTGAGCTCCACAACTCTCAAAATAGACTTCAACTCAACAAGGACTCCAAAATTGTTTCTTCAAAATAGTTCTCTCCAATATATATGAAAAAGATTAGATGCCTCGGTATATTGTATACCTCTTCTATTTATACTAAAAAAATGGGTTAAAAATCCTTACAATACATTCCAAAACGCTAACCATAACATGGCTAGGTTTTTCCACATCTACATTGGACTTCCACAAATCCTATCGCACTCGTCACTTTCCTCAAAATATGGTGTGCTCTCCTTCTGCATCCAATATGCCTCATTTGTTGCATTTTTCTCCCAAATATTCCTGCTCCAGCAAATGGCCATAATTTTTAGCTTTGGAATCTTAAAATGGAATATCTTCTTGTAGATCGAGAACAACGAACAAAGGTCTTTCTAGGTACCCCAAGCGACAGGCATGTCGATGAAATAATGGGAAAAACTCAAAAGAAGGGAAATAAGTATGATTTGGATTTGTCTTGAAGATTCAACACTATTGAATGTCTTAGGTGAATATTTTGCCAAGAAAATGTGGGACAAGATGGGAAGCTTATACCAGTCGAAATCTTTGGTGATTAAGCTATTTCTCAGAAATAAATTGTATCTTCTGAGAATGAGTGATGGAAGTTCAGGGAATGAGAATTTAAATGAATTTAATACTATTTTAATCCAGTAATCATCTATGTATATTAAAATAACTGAGGAGGAGAAGTGTATAATCCTATTATGTTATTTTCCAGGTTCCTGGGATAGATTAGTCTTGGCTATAGGGAGTAATACAACCACACTAGCGCTAGAAGACATGATTTCTTCTCTACTGTTGGAATAAATGAGAAGAAATACCATGGAAGGATCAAACAAATATTCTTTGTTGGTCAGAGATCGACTGGTTGAAAGAGATAAAGGAAAATTATTTGATAGAAAGTCTAAGTTGAAGGGTAAATCTAAATTCTTGGTTCAATCAACAAGAAGATGTTGGAAATGTGGTAAAGTTGGACATGACAGAAAGGACTGTAACTTGAGAGTGATGGAAGGAAGTACGAGATCCGATGAGAAGTAGTCAACTGAGAGAAGGAAAAACCCAGATAAGGGAGGTGATGTGTATGATATCGACTAGTACACATACAGATCAAGGTGTTTGGTTGATCGACTCAGGAGCATCCTATCATATGACACCACATAGAGAATGGTTTTCGAGTATGAACAATATGATGGAGGTGATTTGTTCTTAGGGGACGACTCAAAAACCAAAATTTTTAGACGAGGAAGAGTTTGAATAATACTACAAGATAGGAGGAAAAGAACCCTTCCATGTGTGCAACACATTCCAGGTTTGGAAAGAAACTTGATATCTATTATTAAGATGAGTGATGATGGAGTACAAATTTTGTTTCAAAAGGATACGTGCAATATGGTTAGAGGTGTGATGGTATTAATGAAAGGAGTTTGTATTATAACCCTATACAATATGATAGGGAATTTCAAATCGATTGTATGCAACAACATCGTTTCTCCTGAGGTCAACTTGAATTCAACTCAACTTGACCTGACTCAGGCTCACTCGGTACAAACTGACTCGAAAAGACATGATGAAGTCGTCTTTACCATGCTATGGCATTAGAGGATGGGACACATTGGATAAAAATAACTTCGAGCTTTGCACAACAAAGGTAAGGTCGAAGGTTTTCTTGAATGTGGTTTAGAGGTATACTTTTGTGAAAATTGCATATATGGAAAACAAAGTCAGGTGAGGTTCCCATCTGGAGCAACAAGGGAAAATGGGATTCTAGAAAGTGTGCATAATGATGTGCTTGGATCGGTTACAATGCCTTCACTTGGGGGATCCTTGTAATATTTCTCCTTCATAGATGATTTTTCCAAGAAGACATGGATATATTTCTCGAGGATGAAATCAGAGGTTTTCGATAAATTTAAAGAGTTTAAAGCTCTTGTAAAAACCAGACAGATAAGAAGATTAAGGTGCTAAGAGCTGGAAATGTTGGTGAATTCTGTGGAAAACAATTTGATCATTTTTGTAAGCAGTGTGGAATATCATGCCAAAATACAACACCATATAACCCACTATTGGTTACTCTTCTATTCTGTCTGAGTTCGTACTGGGTGACCCAGGGTTCATGTATGTTCGGGTTTCCAACAAAGCCTCTAAAACTATCGGCCCTCCTGGTAAACCAGAAGGCAACACAACGCACAAAATGTGCTGCATAGTCTCACCCGAGATAGCTTTAATGGGTGGCTATAATACTTAGGTGTTTACAGCCTAGGATTGAGTGTGAGATATGAGAACTACATATTGAACTAGTATTATAACTTGTAAATGCAATATGTTGTAATTTGCAAATAAGTAGGAAATATAGAAACTCATTCATTAACATAACAATAACTACTAAAATACGATAAATATATGCATGCATTCATCACATAACACAGATTTTACCATGGTTCACCCCCTCTTGGTCTACGTTCACAAAGATCTAGCTCTTGTCTCTTTTATTATAGCATTTTTGCACCTACAACGCCACATGCATTATAGTTCTTCTCTGTTGGGTAAGATCTATATGAGGTGGAGTAGATTGCACCAAGATCCTTAGCATGTGATCTAACCCTCAAGATCTTCCCTCCCTCATCCTCTTCAGCTCAACAACTTACAAAATTAGGTCATACAACAAAATATTACATCTCGACTAGCTACAACATATCTCTCTATAATAATGACTACCTCTAGAAAAATCCGAACCGAACCCCTACTATTTTTGTTGTGCTTGAGCCAGCTATGTATTGTTCTTTGTCCCCTTCTGAGTCCCTGTCTTAGCTGTCCCTTCGCCTGTATTCTTTGTCTTTTTCTGGCCCATCCTTCATTTCTTAGGCACTGGGACTTCTTGAGGCTGTGTTTCTTCCTACACTGCCACTTCTTCCACTGTCCTTTCTGACAAGTCTTGGGTGAGGACTGGAATCTTCCACTCGTCTTCCCAGTCTTTGATCACCATATGAATATTGTTTTCTTTGATATAGTAGTTCATTTTTAGCCACTGTTTATCAAAGTCCTTATGTGCTTGTATCCACATCACATGTCGTGTGGGCTTGAAGTTGGTGATGTCCCGCTATTACCCAACAACCTGTGATGTGATCCTCCACATGTTGGAGATGGATTCTTGAAGATCGCAAAGGTATCCTTCGAATATAGGTGCATTCATTTTTTTTTGTTTGGCATCTGGCACGGTGCCAAGTGATAAATACCTCGATACGTAATTCAGATTGGGTATGGTGCCGAAGAATGTGTACCTCGGTTCCTTCCATCTTATGATGGCTATCAACATGATTAGCCATGAGTAGTGAAGCTATGTTCCAAGGTCCTGCACATGTTTTCAATCATCTAGGAACAAGTTCAAGAGATAGGGTTCCCAACTCACTGTGGTGCCCTTAGTGCATTGAGCTGCAACTCTGAAAACCCTAGCTAAAACTTCCACCATGCGACATTTTCTTAGCAGTTTACAGGCTAAGATTTTTGCGCCCATTTGTGTTGCGACATCATTGATCCTCTTGATGATGATGCCTCACGTCCCCCTATTAGTAGTATATTTATTATTCATCTCCCCCGCAAGAGCTTTCTCCTTTTTCTTATCATCTAGGAATTACGTGGGATCCATGCCCTAGGATGGTAACCCTGTGATGTGCACAGTATGTTCTATGTCTATGGAGATGATCTTATCCAAACAAATGTCTCTGCCATGTGTCACTACTAACAATTGTTTGATGCACTCACTTGTGTACTAACCTTTTCCAAAATGTAGTAGATCCAGTAGACCTAAAATTCTTGTTTTCTCCAACCCTGTTTCCTGTTGGAGTGGTCGATTAATTGGTTCCCCGAATGGATTTATGCCTACAGTCTCCAAGTATACTCTCTTTGCAAATTTTGGAAAATTGTCTGTGTCTGCTACATCGTGATCCAAATATTTGAGCTTCTCTATATGACTCAGCAGTTCTAGTTTCACTTGTACCCCATCTGGTATATGGAGTAGAACAAGGGTTGTGATGGGTTTCTTGTGAGGTGAACTAGGTACCTATTGCTTGTCTTTCTTCAGCGGTGGTGGATGGATCGAAGTTCCAGTGGCTCCCAGTTGTGTTTTGGAATACCATTCTAGCCAACCTATGACATCCTCTACTATTCCTTCCAGTGGGTGGTCTGACATGGTGGTTTGAGACTCATCTGGTTTGATTGATACTTCTTGATTCGACATCATTCCATTGACTCTTGGAGCTATGTCGGTGTTCTCTGGTTGTGCCTCCTTCAGGGTTAATACATTCTGGTTCTGCTGCTCCTATACCTCTGTCGGTCTATCTATATTCATGCCCTTTGGTTTTGGGTGTTCGGTTTCTTCCACTACAGGTGTGGGGTTTACTAGTGTTGTGTCTGGGGATGGGATTTCATCGATATTGACAATATCTGGTGACTGTTGTTCACCTTCTTCCAAGTGTACCCATCACCTGGTTCTAACTCTAGGTTGTTTAGCACTCTGGATTGCTTCTTCTTGATTTGGTGGTGCCATGGCAATGAGTGTCAAACATTTGTTGTGTTTGAATGGTCTCTATGACCTCTGTGAACTATGCTCTCTACTCTTTAGCCTCTATCACTCTCTGTCTATTCTCTTTTCACTAATAGACTGTTTGCTCCCGCATCCATGTGTTGTATGGGCTTCACATGAAGATTGTCAAGGACGCTTCCTTAATTATGGGTTCAATGGACCTTTGACTCTTTCATAATTTCCATTACACGTCCTTTCCATCTCTAGTTGATGTAATTAATGTGGCATCCCATCGGTCCTTTCCTTCATTTAATTCTGTATACCTCCGTCTTTTCATACTTCTTTTTTCGTCTTTTTGTTTCCCTCTTGTTTCCATTTTTACGTGTTCGTTAACCTTATCTTCACTGGGTTTGTGTTCCTAAGTATGCATGCTCTTTCTTCTTTCGACGCACTGCACCTCTGTTGGTAATGTTTATAATTATTTTTTTTTTTGTTTATTACGCGATGGGTAGTCGACTATTCTTTTACAACTTCAGTCAGATCTCATTGATCATCCCTCTGATTTTTGTGCCTGATAAGTCTCTCAACTGTACAACTCCTCCATCTATGACAAATTTCACTTTGTATGTTCCTAGCTAATGCATTCTTATCTTCCTTGGGTGCTGAAGAGATTTGTTGTCATACATTAATACTAGATATCCTTCCTTGAAACTTGGCCATAGACCAGTTTGAATGGCATGTTCCCTGTCAAATGTTTACACATTGTCCTATAGGCCCATAATACTGCTGGTACTTTGAGGTCCCGATCGTCCTTGTTGACATTACAGATCTTTTTCAGTGCATTCTCGAGGATTTTGTTAAATGATTCCACTATGTCATTTGCCTATGGGTGTTATGGTGTGCTCTTTTGATGATGGACTTCAAACTCTTCAATCATAGCGCTGATGGTGATGTTTATGAAGTGTGTTCCTTGGTTTCTCATCAAAACCCTTGGGCATCCAAATCGAGTGATTACTTGTTCAAACAAAAAGTGTGTTGTTGTTTTTGCGCTGCAATCCTTCACTAGTGTGTCTTCCCCCATCTTGTTAGGTACTCAGTTGTGGTGATAATGTACCTACCTCCTGTTCTTTTTTTTGGTTGGTTGATTGGTCCCATAAAGTCTATTACCCACTTATCGAATTCCTATAATGTTACTTTTGGTCGTAATGGAATCTTGTCCTTTATATTGGGTTTACCTACCCTTTGACAGACATGGACACCATAGTCATGTGTGAAATACCTTCTATGCAGTAGATTTGCCTACGTAATTTCCTCCTGTGATCTCCTCATGGGATTCTGCTAACACTCTTGGTATTTCGTGTTCTAACACATATCTGCACAAGATGTTGTTTTCTCCCATTTTGTATAAGTGTCTCGCGATCAGTTGATAGTCTGCAGCTCGAACTACCGGGTTTTTCTTCTACACAGAGTTATATTCTTGTGGCGTAGTACCTGTTCTTAAGTAATGAATTATATCTGTGAAGTATTCATCGACGATCCGAACTGAGAATAAGTGTGCATTCGGGAACTCGTCTTCTAAATTTATAGGTTCTTCTCCATTTGTGACTCTTGATAGGTGGTCAGGTCCTACATTCAATTTTCCTGGATTGACTATGACTTCAAAGTTAAACTCTTGAAATAGTAGTAATCATCAACAGATTCTCCCCCCCAAAACTGGCTTTTTGAATAAGTATTTCAGGGTTGAGTGATTTGTGAACATCTTAAAATTTTTCCCTAATAAATAATGTCTGAATTTCTGTAGTGCGTAGACCATAGCTAGGCCTTATCTCTCTGTGGTGTTTTAGTTTTGTTATGAATCTGATAGGTTTATGCTCACAAAGTCTATAGGGTGGTCTAAATATCCCATTCCTGGCTGCACCAAGATAACTCCAAGTGCTATGGCTGATGCATCTAGATGTATGTGGAATGTCTTCTCCCAGTCTGGAAATATTAGTATTGGTGCAGTGACCATCTTTTCCTTCAGTGTATCCAGACTGTGTGGGCACTCATCGTTCCATTGACACTTTTTATACTCTCTTAACAACTTTTCCATTGGTGCAGTAATCTACACATACCCTTTGATAAAATTCCTATAGTATCTTGTGTGTCCAAACATTGCTCTTAGCTGATGGACGGTTTTTGGTGGTGGTAAGTTAAAAATTACTGCAACCTTTGCAAGATCTACTAATAAACCTTGTTTTCATACTATATGTCCCAATAGTATCCCGAATGGTTTTTTTAATATGCATTTGTTTATGTTTAGTGATATTTGGAACTGCCTACATCTTTCTAACATCAGGTGTAAGATTTCTACATGGTCTTTCAGGAAACTGTAGACTTTCCAATCATCCAAGTATACTTCAAGAAACTAGTGAATGAATTCCTTAAATGCAACAATGACTACTCTAGAAAAGATTGCTAGTGCATTCTTCAGTCCAAATGGCATGACTGTGTATTGATAGGATCCCCATTATGTCATAAATGTGGTCTTGTATCTGTCTTCATGTGCTATCTTAATCCGCTGGTAGCCTAAGAATCCATCAGTGAATGAGTAAGCTTCATATCCTCCTACGTTTTATAACACTTCATCCATGAAAGGTGTAGGGAATGGGTCATGTAGGCATGCATCGTTAAACTTCCTCAAGTTGATGCATATCCATATTCCTCCTTGTTTCTTGTCCTAAACTACCATCAAACTTTTCCATTCAGATTCTTCAACCAGTTCTATGATTCTAGCTTCGAGCATCCTATCGATCTCAGCTTTGACTTTCTTCCTATATATTGGGTTCAGTCTATATGGTCATTGTTTGATCAATCTCGCTTGAGGTTTGAGTGGTATATTAATTTATCCTAGATCTCCTACTATACCCTTCATTTTTGTAAATGTTGTGGGAAACAAGTCGTTGTATTCGCGTAATAACTCTGTTATACTTTCCACTGTTTTCTCATCCCAGTAATCTCTAATGCTCGCCATATTTGGATTCTCAACTGTCCCGACGTTGAATTTATTTATCTTGATAGGTGCGGAAATAAATTATTATTCTATAGGTGGTCCTTCCACTTCTCTTTCTCCTTCTACTTATTCTATTTGAATATAGTGCGGATCATCTTCATCTAGTGCTTCCTCCTGCACATGGTAGCATGACAACAATTCCTTGACTGTTTGTTTTTTCTGATGTTGTTCTTTTGTTATGAGCTCGACTTTTGGTTCTTTGATGAATATCACTCCTATTATATGTTTAAGAGAGTCATATATGTTGGGTTTCTCATGCTCGAATGAGAAAGTGATTTTATAATTATGTTGCAATGTTGTCCATGTCACAGTTCCTTTGTGCAATTCCTAGTCTATATATTAGTTCACTGGTATGCCCTCTAAGGTGTGTATAAAGTGATGAGGCCATTCCTCTAGGATGTCATTTTCCACAGTGTTGTACATTTCTCCAAGTGTTCTGTTGGTGCCCCTTGTCCATCATACTTCTCCTACTTGTTGTTTTTCTGATCTACGCCGAACCTTATGAGCAGTAACTACTTACATTGGTACCAATCTATAATTATCTCTTTATGTGTGCCCCACTATATTACAAGGGTGGCCTTGAGTGATATATCAAGTGATAAAAGTATTTTTTTCTTTGGAACTTCATCTTCATATTGTGCCAAGAACATTTCCAGATTGTTTATTCCATGGAAACTAGGTGGTTCCCTTATTTATGTGCCTACTGATCTCACTGCGTGGTCTATTCCTGCACATATCCTCATGGATACTTCATGTAACCTTTGTTGCTAGTTCTCTAAACCAGTATCTGAGTCTGTTGCACATGAATTAATGCTCTGCCAACTGAGTATTTCGTCTGCAGTTGGGTTTAAGTAATCCTCGTTGCGCACAGTTCTTCTATACAACTAGTTGATTTCCTCTAAGTCTAAGCAACTAGATTCTACAAAACTTTCCCCTTATGATGGGTTTAAGGGCACGATGAACCTATATTCTCTTAACTCAAATTTCATTTTCTTGTTCTTCAAGTTGATTATGGTCTGGTTGTCAAACACCCAATCCATACCAAGAAATGTTGGGTAAGGTGTTGTGTCGTCCACTATTTCAATGACTTGAAAATATGCTTTATTGCACACTCCATCCAGGTCTACTATCACTCCTTTCAGTCTACTAATTGGTAGGAATCTATGTTGGTTTGCTAATTTTAGTTGAACAGGTAAATATCCTAACATGGGCTCTCTCATGCATTGACATGTCTTCTTTGTTAATACATTGACCTCAATTCCCAGATACAATATCATGTCTCCCATGTTGAAGTATCCAATGTTTGCATTCAGTCTCAACTCCCTACTAGTTCTTCTTCTTGTATGTAGGTAATTGGATGTTTTTGGTTTTAGTTTTCCTTCTGTCTCGATGCTACATTTTTATAGTATGTTTTGCAATATTTTGATAGATGATGGATCACTTAATACCTTTATACATGATTGAAAAAACCCTTTGATTGTACTTACTTGTCCCATGGAGTGTATCTCGTTGGTATGATCTAATAAAAACGACATATCGTATTTTGGTGATTTGTTTCTTTGTTGCGCAATGAAAGTTGTCGAAATGTCCTCCTTCTGAGATTCTTGTTGTTCTTGCTTAAATATCTCCTTCTCCTTATGCGCATTGAATTGCTTCCTTGGTTCAACGTTCTTCTTTACCCATTGATTTTGTGATAGATCTTGTCAAACGACGTCATCCCCTGTTTTAGATCTTTTACGGGTGACTATGTTGATGCTCCATCCTTCATCCCTTGCTTCAGCTAAGATCCACTAAAAATTCTGGTTGTTTTGGTTTCTCTTTTCTTGGATTTTTACTAATAGTGTTGGACATTCTTTTGTGTCATGATCGGATGTGCAAAAATGCATACAAGTTGTGGGTGGAAGTAGAAATTCCCTTGCATAATGGTTGGGTTGTTGACAATTGTGGCATACCACTGGTCCTCTACCTCGTCCGAAACGTCCTCTCATTTGTCTTCCCCCTCTGTAGCCTGCTCTATCTCCTCTCGACGCATTATATTGAGGCACCTGATTATACTGCAAGGTATTGTACTGAGGCTATGATGTGTTGCACTATGGTTGTGTGTTATTATATGGTTGTTGTGCAGTATTATACTGCAGCTGCGCAATGTTGTATGGAGCTGGAACTTGATTAAACTGTGGCATAGCTTGCCTAGTCATCATTTCTGTCGGCAATCCATATGCATCTGATATCCTTTCTCGCATCAACTCCATAGTTTTACAATATTTTTCGGCATGGCCTATTGAATTGCAAAAGGTGCAATACAAACTCTTTGGGACTTTTTGATATTTCTTCATCATCGTGCAGTGATATGGATCATGACCCAGTTTCTTGCATATTTCACACCATAGTCCTCATGTTGCTAACAAGTTTGGAATTCTTGTCGCCATATACTGCGCGAATGTTGGATATTCGTTCTTGTGGTGTCCTTTTTTTCTTCATGTAGTACACCAAATGACTTCTCGTTTATCCTTATTCTTATTTTGATTGAGTTGGAATGTTAATTTCTTCAAATCATCCTTTAGTTCTTCTATAGTAGGATCTGTCTGTTGATACTGGTTTTCTTCTAGTTCCAGGGCTGCCTATAGAGCATCTTCCTGCTTCTGGAAGTTATGTTGTCACAATGGGTATTTTAAGTGTGGTAGTAGTGAATTGAAAAATAAGTGTTGATGCTACATATCGATCATGAGATATTTTAACTTTCCCTTCAGTCGCTTGAATCTATGGTCAATATCCCATATAGATTCTCCTGGTTTCTGTCGGATTTCTATCATCTCATTCATGTATTGATCCTCTAAGCTCGGCTTTTGGAACTCATTTATCAGTAACTTCTTAATGTATGCCAGTGTCATTGTTGTCCCAGGTGCACTATTTGCATCTAGACTCATGTACCAGTCTAGTGCGTGGTCTCTTAGCGTAATAGCTATCTGCGCAAGTTTGGTATCTTCATCGGTGATCTATTTTTCTTCCCATATCTTTGAACAAATGAACAAGTGTTTCTCAGGGTCTTCTGCTGCTTCAACTCGAAATTCTGGTAACCTGATGGTGGGATCGTGTCCTGCCATTCTAAATGCTAAACTACTACCTCTGCGCGGTGTAGATACCTGACTAGTGCTTTCTGAACTGGATCCTACAGTTGTTGTTCCTTGTGTATATGTACTTCCTTCTATCTAACTACTTCTAAACTTTAGTTTTCTAAATGGTGGTGTTCTCTTTGGTGTATTAGTCGCACATGGGTTCATGGGTTCCACACTGACATTAATATGGATATGATTGTTTCCTTCTCTTCCCATTCTTGGACCTATGGTTTTCCTCTCATATGTTGTGCACATGATTTCCTCAATCTTCTCTTGATCCGAAATCAGATCCAGAAGCCTGATAGGGCTTGAAAAATGATAAAAAATGAAAGTGATCGAAACACGACAAAACCTATGCCATTGCGGCCGTCTCATCTTCCTGATTCTGGTGGTATATTTACTTTTTCAAATGGAGTCTGTATGGACAAGATATCGCATTCTGTCCGAAGAGTCAAACAGGAAAAAAATTGTTGATTGTGCAGTCCATACAGTCTGTACGGACACTGATGTGGCATGTCCATAGGTTGACATGGCCGGGCTGGAAAGCAGACAAGTGGTAGGTCTGTACAATGACATGTGGCAGCACCAGATGATGACACATGTCAGACAAATTTGGACATTTGGGCGTACGGCTGGACCTATCCCAAGGTGACACGTGTCACCACTGTAAGGGTGACACATGGCACAAGATGACGTCAGCAGCTTACGTGTCATATGACTGGGCAGTATGACGAGTGATGTGGCAAGGTGATTGGACAGTACAGAAGCTAACGCGGTGATTGATGTGGCAAGGTTGACGAGGCAGTACAATAGTTGACGTGGATGAATCATTAGTTGACACATGGCATTCATTGGTTGGTTGTAGAGGTGCCACATGGCCCAGTCAAGGGCTTCCACATGGCACCCCGTGGTTGGTTGTCGGTTTTTGGTGTAAAAGTTATGGATTGAACTGGATTCGAATCGTGGACCTCTCCTCCACTTAGCGCCTTCGCAAGTGCCATCCGACCAATAGACCACCACTTGTAACTTGTTATATGTATGTTATGAATTATATTTGAAATAGGTTGTTTGTATGGTTAGGCTGTGACCGGGCCAGGGCCTAGCCCCAGCCCTTGGTCACGTGCTATGTAATATAACCATTGTTTTAATATAGAGCATGACACGCGGGGTTTTTAAACTATAACCCACGGTTTTATATAACCATAAACCTTGTTTAATGGGCGCGGGAGTTGGTAACCGGTCAATGACCATATGAATATGCCCATGGGGCCAAGTGTCGATTGGAGAGGGGCCAACACTTAGCCCTTTGGGCTAGCGCTAGCCCATATGAACGCATATGACCTTGTAGAAGGTGCATGCGCCCAACAAAGGGGGCTTAAGCCCGTATTATAACTATATGTTAGTTCAAAAGTGGGTTTTTATAACCAATTTTGGGTTTTAATTATTGTTTAGCCCATTTTTAATGTAATTAATCCATTTTTGGGAGTTATTGGGTAGTTTTGGAGCCTAACTTCTTGGAGGAAGTTGGAGATGAGCAACTACCTTCCCAACTATTTAACCAAGGCCTGTTTGAGGCCATGGGGACAACTTTGAGGGCATTCAGAGCAGAATGATGTTGAGGAGAAGCCAATCCAAAGCTAGTTTGAGGCAGAGAAACTTTTGAGGAGGAGACGTTGTCGGACCATTTCTGGGAGCTCTGGACGTCTGTTTTGCATGCCATTTTCTTTGCATGGTTCTAGAGATCTGGAAGAACATGACCAGATCAGTCTTGTAGCCATTTGGAATTGCAGTGATGTACTTTTGAGAATTTGAACAGAAATAAAGAAGCCTCTCAGACAAGAAAAAGGCCCGGAGACGTAGGTAAAGTTGTGCCGAACTCCGTTATCAATCTACGTGTTATGGTTTGCTGTCTTTTATTGCATTTCAGATCTGCACATATCTATATGGCTGTTATAATTCCTCTTCTTTCCTCATTCTTCACTAAGTTTTCTCAAATGGTTAATTAATGCATGCAAAATTAACTCAACCATAGTCATTAAAAGATCCTGACGGATCAAGTGGTATCAGAGCTAGTTGACATTTGGATTTGAGTTTTGCATGTTAACCAGGGAAGAGCTCATCTCAAGGAAGAAAATGGCATCTATAGGAGGACTTTCTCAAAATGAGAAGGAGTTTAGAGATTCGGTATTTTCCATGACCGAGATGGTGAAGGTGTTGTATGAAGACTACTTGGAATGAAAGAGCACGATTCAAGTGAAATATTCAAAGAACAACAAAGGAAAAGAAGGATTGAAGGAAGTGACTTCTACATCTGCTTCAAAAAACATATCTAAGGTATGCAGTGAAGGTTCCTCATCAAATTTTCCTCATTCTCATCAAGTTGGTTTTGGTGCATTTGAAAAACATACAAAAGGTGTAGGTTTGAGAATGCTAACCAAGATGGGTTATGAAGAAGGAAATGGCCTTGGATGTAGAGGTCAAGGCATTGTAAATCCTATTGAGGTTGAGGAAAGGTCCCGATACTTAGGATTGAGATATGGCGAAGGGGACCTTGGACAGTCTTCCAAGATAGGTTCCAAAACTTCGGAAGAAAGTAATGCTTCAATGGCCAACTTAAGACATTGCAAGAACACTTCACAAAAGGAAATGGTGCATCACTTCAGGGTTGTGGTAGTGAATGCAAGTCGTCTCCAAAGAAAAGTGAAGATCAGCATGGAAGGTATAATGGTCATGTTTTTATTAATTCTCCTTTTGATTATAACAAGCATAATCAAGTAAACCAGAACTTGTGGAATCTGTATCCATGTACTTATTGTCATTCACCTAAGCATTGTGTTGCCAAGTGTTGGAAGATACAAAATTTATATAGGAAACCTATGTCGACCAGGAAGGAAACACGACATAAAGGCTCAAGTCCACAACGGAAGAAAGAGAAGGGTAAACAGGTCTGGATGCCAAAAACTCATTGCACGTTTTGCAACAAGAGTGGACATCAAAAGACTAGTTGTTGGAAGCTTAATCTAGAGCTTCGTCTAAGGAAGGACAAAAGGATTTTGCATGTACTCATGAAGGATAAGCTCATGTCGTGCAGATATCTAAAGTATATCAGTTCATTTGTTGTCATCTTTTTGATGCTGTCATTAGTAATTTTTTCTACATGGATGATAGTAGCTTTAGTAAGATGTAACGGGGTTCAAATGGATAACAATATACTGTCAGTTCATGATTGTGTTACGGTTGATCTTGATGAGACAGGTGCATAGGATAGAGTTCAGAGACAGAGAGCAAGCCAGGTGGCCTATCTCGAGCTTGTTGACTGGTCAGTAACCTTTTGGGGACCAAAAGGTCTTATTGTGGGGAGGTGTGGTCCAAAATCAGATCCAGAAGCCTAACAGTGCTTGAAAAATGCTCAAAAATGAAAGTGCTCAGAACGCGATGAAACCTATGTCGTTGCATCTGTCTCGTCTTCTTGATTTTGGTGGTATATTTACTTTGTCAAATGGAGTCTCTATGGACAAGATATCGAATTCTGTCCAAAAAGTCAAACAAGCAAAAAATTGTTGACTATGCAGTCTGTACAGTTCGTACAGACGTTGACGTGGCAGGTCCGTATGATGACGTGGAAGGTTCGTACAAATGACACATGGCAGGTCCATATAGTGACACGTGGCAGCTCCAGGTGATGACAAGTGTCAGGAAAATTTGGAAATTTAGGTGTACAACTGGACCTATCCCGAGGTGACACATGTCACCACTGTAAGGGTAACACATGGCACGGGATGACATCAGCAACTTACGTGTCATATGACTGGGCAGTACGATGACTGATGTGGGAAGGTGACTGGACAGTACGGAAGCTGATGCGGTGATTGACATGGAAAGGTTAACGAGGCAATATGATAGTTGACATGGATGAATCATCGGTTGACACGTGGCATTCATCGATTAGTTGTAGAGGTGCCACATGGCCCAGTCAAGGGCTGCCACATGGCACCCCATGGTCGGTTGTCTATTTTTGGTGTAAAAGTTATGGATCAGACCAGATTCGAACCGTTGACCTCTCCTCCACCTAGCGCCTTCGCAAGTTCCATCCGACCAATAGACCATCACTTGTGCCTTGTTATATGTATGTTCCGAATTATATTTGAAATGGGTTGTTTGTATGGTTGGGCCGCGACCAGGCCGGGGCCTAGCCCTAGCCCTTGGTCGCGTGCTATGTAACATAACCGTTGTTTTAATATGGAGCACAGTGCGTGGGGTTTTTAAACTATAACCCATGGTTTTATATAACCATAAACCTTGTTTAATGGGCACGGGGGTTGGTAACCGGTCAACGGCCATATGAATACGCCCATGGAACCAGGTGTCGACTGGAGAGGGGCCAACGCTTAGCCCTTTGGGCTAGCGCTAGGCCATATGAACACATATGACCTTGTAGAAGGTGCGCGCGCCCAACAAAGGGGGATTAATCTTGTATTATAACTATATGTTAGTTCAAAAGTCAGTTTTTATAACCAATTTTGGGTTTTAATTATTGTTTAGCCCATTTTTAATGTAATTAATCCATTTTTGGGAGTTATTGGGCAGTTTTGGAGCCTAACTTCTTGGAGGAAGTTGGAGATGAGAAACTACCTTCCCAAATATTTAACCAAGGCCTGTTTGAGGCCATGGGGACAACTTTGAGGGCATTCAGAGCAGAATGATGCTGAGGAGAAGCCAAGCCAAAGCCAGTTTGAGGTAGAGAAGCTTTTGACGAGGAGACGCTGTCGGACCATTTCTGGGAGCTCTGGACGTCCATTTTACATGCCGTTTTATTTGCATGGTTCTAGAGATCTAGAAGAACATGACTAGATCAGTCTTGTAGCCATTTGACATTGCAGTGATGTAATTTTGAGAATTTGAACAGAAATAAAGAAGCCTCTCACACAAGAAAAATGCCCGGAGATGTAGGAAAAGTTGTGTCGAACTCCGTTTTCAATATGCATGTTATGGTTTGCTGTCTTTTATTGCATTTCAGATCTGCACATATCTATATGGCTGTTATAATTCCTCTTCTTTCCTCATTCTTCACTAAGTTTTCTCAAATGGTTAATTAATGCATGCAAAATTAACTCAACCATAGTCATTAAAAGATCCTGACAGATCAAGTGGTATCAGAGCTAGTTGACGTTTGGATTTGAGTTTTTCATGTTAACTAGGGAAGAGCTCATCTCAAGGAAGAAAATGGAATCTACAGGAGGACTTTCTCAAAATGAGAAGGAGTTCAGAGATTCGGTATTTTCCATGGCTGAGATGGTGAAGGTGTTGTATGAGGACTACTTGGAACGAAAGAGTAGGGTTCAAGTGAAAGCTTCAAAGAAAAACAAAGGAAAAGAAGGATTGAAGGAAGTGCCTTCTACATCTGTTTCAGAAAACATATCTGAGGTATGTAGTGAAGGTTCCTCATAAAATTTTCCTCATTCTCTTCAAGTTGGTTTTGGTGCATTCGAAAAACATACAAAAGGTGTAGGTTTGAGAATACTAACCAAGATGGGTTATGAAGAAGGAAATGGCCTTGGATGTAGAGGTCAAGGCATTGTAAATCCTATTGAGGTTGAGGAAAGGCCTCAATACTTAGGATTGGGATATGGAGAAGGGGACCTTGGACAGTCTTCCAAGATAGGTTCCAAAACTTCGGAAGCAAGTAATGCTTCAAATGGCCAACTTAAGACATTGCAAGAACACTTCACAAAAGGAAATGGTGCATCACTTCAGGGTTGTGGTAGTGAATGCAATTCGTCTCCAAAGAAAAGTGAAGATCAACATGGAAGGTATAATGGTCATGTTTTTATTAATTATCCTTTTGATTATAACATGCATAATCAAGTAAACCGGAACCTGTGGAATCTGTATCCATGTACTTATTGTCATTCACCTAAGCATTGTGTTGCCAAGTGTTGGAAGAGACAAAATTTTTACAGGAAACCTATGTCGACCAGGAAGGAAACACGACATAAAGGATCAAGTCCACAATGGAAGAAAGAGAAGGGTAAATGGGTCTGGATGCCAAAATCTCATTGCACGTTTTGCAACAAGAGTGGACATAAAAAGACTAGTTGTTGGAAGCTTAATCCAGAGCTTCGCCCAAGGAAGGACAAAAGGATTTTTCATGTACTCACGAAGGATAAGCTCATGTCATGCAGATATCTAAAGTATATTAGTTCATTTGTTGTCATCTTTTTGATGCTGTCATTAGCAATGTTTTCTACATGGATGATAGTAGCTTCAGTAAGATGTAATAGGGTTCAAATGGCTAACAATATACTATCAGTTGTCATGATTGTGTTACGGTTGATCTTGATGAGACAGGTGCACAAGACAGAGTTCAGAGATAGAGAGAAAGTCGGGTGGCCTATCCTAAGCTTGTTGACTGGTCAGTAACCTTTTGGAGACCAAAAGGTCTTATTGTGGGGAGGTGTGATCCAAAATCAGATCCAGAAGCCTAACAGGGCTTGAAAAATGCTCAAAAATGAAAGTGCTCAGAACATGATGAAACCTATGCCATTGCGTCCGTATCGTCTTCCTGATTCTGGTGGTATATTTACTTTGTCAAACGGAGTCTGTATGGAGAAGATATCGAATTCTGTCCGAAAAGTCAAACAGGTAAAAAATTGTTGACTGTGCAGTCCGTACAGTCTGTACGGATGCTAACGTGGAATGTCTGTACGCTGACATGGAAGGTCTGTACAGATGACACGTGGCAGGTCCGTATGGCAACACGTGGCAGCTCCAGGTGATGACACATGTCAGGCAAATTTGGACATTTGGGCGTACAGTTGGACCTATCCTGAGGTGACACATGTCACCACTGTAAGGGTGACACGTGGCACAGGATGACATCAACAGCTTACGTGTCACATGACTGGGCAGTATGGTGAGTGATGTGGCAAGGTGATTGGACAGTACGGAAGCTGACGTGGCAATTGACGTGGCAAGTTTGACGAGGCAGTACAGTAGTTGATGTGGACGAATCATTGGTTGACACGTGGCATTCATCGGTTGGTTGTAGAGGTGCCACATGGCCCAGTCAAGGGCTGCCATGTGGCACCCCATGGTTGGTTATCGATTTTTGGTGTAAAAGTTATGGATCAGACTGGATTCGAACCGTGGACCTCTCCTCCACCTAGCACCTTCGCAAGTGCCATCCGACCAATAGACCACCACTTGTGCCTTGTTATATGTATGTTCTGAATTATATTTGAAATGGGTTGTTTGTATGGTTGGGCCGCGATCGGGCCGGGGCCTATCCCTATCCCTTGGTCGCGTGCTATGTAATATAACCGTTGTTTTAATATCGAGCACGACGCATGGGGTTTTTAAACTATAACCCATGGTTTTATATAACCATAAACATTGTTTAATGGGCGCGAGGGTTGGTAACCAGTCAACGACCATATGAATACACCCATGGGACCAGGTGTCGACTAGAGAGGGGCCAACGCTTAGCCCTTTGGGCTAGCGCTAGGCCATATGAACGCATATGACCTTGTAGAAGGTGCGCGCGCCCAACAAAGGGGGCTTAAGCCCGTATTATAACTATATGTTAGTTCAAAAGTGGGTTTTTATAACCAATTTTGGGTTTTAATTATTGTTTAGCCCATTTTTAATGTAATTAATCCATTTTTGGGAGTTATTGGGTAGTTTTGGAGCCTAACTTCTTGGAGGAAGTTGGAGATGAGAAAATACCTTCCCAACTATTTAACCAAGGCCTGTTTGAGGCCATGGGGACAACTTTGAGGGCATTTAGAGTAGAATGATGCTGAGGAGAAGCCAAGCCAAAGCCAGTTTGAGGCTGAGAAGCTTTTGAGGAGGAGACGTTGTCGGACCATTTCTGGGAGCTCTAGACGTCCGTTTTGCATGTTGTTTTCTTTGCATGTTTCTAGAGATCTGGAAGAACATGACCAGATTAGTCTTGTAGCCATTTGACATTGTAGTGATGTACTTTTGAGCATTTGAACAGAAATAAAGAAGCCTCTCACACAAGAAAAAGGCCCGAAGATGTAGGCAAAGTTGTGCCGAACTCCGTTATCAATCTGCGTGTTATGGTTTTCTATCTTTTATTGCATTTCAGATCTGCACATATGTATATGGCTGTTATAATTCCTCTTCTTTCCTCATTTTTCACTAAGTTTTCTCAAATGGTTAATTAATGCATGCAAAATTAACTCAACCATAGTCATTAAAAGATCTTGACAGATCATCTCTAGAGCTCGGAGATCATCTACCTCTTCCTCATCACTCACCAAGCCTTCCCTCATAGCTACAAATCTCTTCTTGGTATTCACCTTGTATTGGTAGGGTACTCCACTACACATCTTTCCATTTATCACCATGATCCTCTTGATCTAGCCGTCATCCATCATGATTAGGTCCAAGGATTCCTCCTCCTTTCCCTTATCCTTTCCTCCTTCCATTTCTCCTCTGTCTATCAATGCTTCCCCCCTTCCCCCATGCATGCAGGGAATTTTAGTTTTCTAACTCCATTGTCAGTACACCTTTGTTGTATAGAAGTATCTTAATAGAAGTATACAATGATTGAATGTACCTTCCTTGAGGTCCACATAGAATCTCTTGCTCCATTGCATTGTACAACTTCATTGTGTCTACTGCAAACTTTTTTATAAATCTTTCCACAATACTATCAAGCCAAAAATCTACTACGCGAGTGAATTTGTTGTTCACATGTTGTAACTGCTCAATCTGTATTGGGGTCCACTCTAGCTGTTGAATCTGGTTCATTGCGTGGTTATCCTTCAAACTTAGTATCCACTCCTACAATAAGTGTGGAAAATCACAAAAAAAGAATTTGTGTAAATCAATAAACACATATTTCTCAATATATTTATGGGGTGTTAGTCTAGGGTTTCAATTATCCTTCTATGCAAAATCCATCTCTTTGGATCTTAGCCAAGTTTCGATTTCTTCTTTTGTGCGATTCCACGTGTTGGAATTGTTTGCAGGAAAGAGTTTTCTTGTCATTGATGACAAGAAAAATGATGGAAAATAGGAAAGGAAAGAAGAACAATAGTAGAAATGGAAAACAAGAATAGCGAAGACGAGACCTACAGGAGAAGGTTCGGAGGCCGAAACCTTTGAATACTTAGAAAACCTTCTAAGTCGGAAGAAATCATAATCTCAAGAGGAGAAGTGACAAAAGACATCAAATCAGTGTCTAGACAAGATAAGTAAGAAAAAGAGGAGAACAGACCTCAGTTGTTGGATCTGAGCATGAAGGATCAATAATCGTTGGATCCATAGATAAATGCACAAAGTTTAATCCTTTGATGAGCGTAAGAGAGAGGACTTGTCTAAGTATCGAAGTACTGAGGTAAGGAGGGACCATCCATCATTAATAATGATAGGTGGCACACAATCCTCAACTCTGGAGAAAAACACTTCGAGGATTTTTCAGTTTGAGACTTGAAAAACTTGAAATCCGAAGAGATGGAGAGCTAGAGTAAATGACAACCGTCAGATAAATTTGAAGTGGAAGGACAGGATAAGACAAAAGAGATGCATCATATAAAGATCAAGCCATTGATCTAATATCCTGGTCAATGAACATGATTCATTTCATATCTAAAGATGTGAGGAGGTTACACTATGGAAATCTTGAGTGTTGAAATTCCTAAAATGTGAATTTTCGTCAGTTGTTGGATCATTATAAGTGGAAGGATAGGATAAGCTAGAAGAGTTGCATCACACACATATCGAGCAATCGATCTAGGATCATGATCAATGAATGAAATTCACTTCGGATATAAATATGCGAGGAGGTTACGCTCTAGAAATTTTTAGATTTGAAATACCCAAAACCCAGAAATCTGAAATGAATAAGAAACATCGGATTTGGAGGACATATAATGAATGTTGGATTGGGGATTTTGGTCAATATATCACGTCAGCAAGGACACACAACATATCATGTCTACAAGGACATGTGGCAGACCATGTTAGCAAGACAACGTTAGTAAGGACACATGGCGCAATTAGACAATGACAAGTGTCAAGTTGATTCGACATTCTAGGTACATGCAAATAACAAATCTGAGTGACATGTGGAAGATACTAGGCTAATGACATGTCATCAAGTGAAGTAATTAAGTGATGTCACTCGTGGAGTTTTACTGCGGGATATTTACCACTAGCAAATGACAAAAGATCCGAAGTCCCGAATGTCGAAGTCCCGAACTAGACACGAGATGTCCGATCTGAAAGATCACTTAGGGAGAATTCTCATCCGTCGATCTACTCCAATGGAAGGATAAAATAAGTTGAAATATCTAAAGTCCAAAGACTCGAAAGGATTGTGATCATTGATCCAAAAGGGACACATGTCGTTGGATTGTGGATTGTGGATGCGAAGTTTGAGAATCGAAACTCCCGAAGCCCAAAAGGTGAAATTGATCTCGTCCATTGGTTTGGGGGGCCACATGTCAGCTGATCATTGAGACTAAGGATCATGCATGCACAAAGGGAAGAAGGTATATCCATTGATTGACAAGGACATATGTCATCAAATTTTCCATTCCAGAAGATATCCAATCGACAACAAAAGTGTTTGAGATATGAAACTCCCGGAGCCCGGATCACGAAGTAAATATCAGTCATTGATGTAGGAAGGTGAGATATGGTCCACAGAGTTGAGAAGATATATTTGAACCATCTGTTCTAGAGAACCATCAATATCGTGAGATTGACGGTCATTCTCCATTCTGAGGCTAAAACATGCTTGGTTCTTAATTTTTCGTGAGCGGGCCGCAATTGAAACCACAATTTTGGAGAAAGGATGTGTGGAGGCTCGTAGTGAATTTCAGGGTGAAAAGAGGGTTTCTCTCAAACCACCTATGGATGTGCCCACAATCGTGTGGTCACATGAAGCTCATAGCCCAAGGTCATATCGTGAAACTGAGCCAGTGCTCACTCGACAGAAATTGAGAAGTGCCTTTTTGGATAGGCGTTTGGTCACCGCCGATGATCATGTGAAGGAAGGGGCTTAGAAGCCAAAGAATCCATAATTGATTGGCTTTAACTACCAGAACAAAGTGATTGTATTGGCCAAAGAACTCAAGGAGATGCAGGGTGATAGCCAGAGGAGTTGAAGAGCCTTAAGGTAACCTCCAGTGGAATGAAGATTGATCATTTAGATAATTTATAGATGGAAATGCATCAAAGATTGTAACTTCCAAAGAAGCCAAAGAATCTTAGGATAACGACCACTGATGAAGAACAAGCTTAGGATGATCGCTAGAGAGGATGAAGAGTTGAGTGTATTCCCTGGAAGAGGACTTAGCATGATAAATATGTGAAGAACAGAGAAGAGTTGGTTATTGTTGTTGAGTGTGATTCATGTGGGTAGAAGGATGATGTGTGCAGGAGATGAAACACACAGAAGAGGGGTAGCGCATATAATGGAAATAAGACACAGATCATAAAGCACAGAAGAAGCAAGGAACAAAAATTCATATCCGAGAGAGGAAGAGAAAGTCGAGGTACACATACAGAGACAAAGGAGAAGATCAGAAATCTAAATAAGAGACAAGAAGAGAGAAATTGATGCAGACAGAGAAGAGAAGTGTAGCAGAACAATGATGAGACTGGTAAGCCATAGATAAATGTTGTATCACTGTGATAAATTCAATAAAAGAAAATATTTATATTTCAGGGTGGTAGGGAGGTTCTAGGGAGGACTGGTTTCCTCAGAGTTTCAAGTGGGTGATTGAACACAGGGAGTTGTAGCTTCCATTTGGTTGCAGCCAGAAAAACCATGGTGGTGCAAGGGAGAACTATTGTTCTCTGTTATACAGATTGGTGTCTGTGTGACTCGAAGTTGGTGCTTCCATCCAATTGGTGCTGAAACACTCAAGGAGTTGGTGCTTCCTTCTAGTGGGTGCTAGAAAAACTAGAGAGTTGGTGCTCTCATTAAGTTGTATATTGTAAAATAGAGGTTGTAGCCTAAAGAAGAGTTGGATCTCATAAGAATGATAATGTACAGAAAATAAAGATTACTTATCATATCAAGAAGAAGAGGTTTTTCCCTTTATGGGTTTCCTAAGGAAATATCTGTCTCTATATATTTCATGTGTGTGACTGATGTTGAATATTCTATTTCTTACTTCCCTGCTTTATTGTGATTGTCATTGATTGTTCTGTAAAGAGTTTAAAATGGGCATAATTGTTTAATCATAATAACAACTGATTCACCCCCCCTCTTAGGTTCCAACAATTGGTATTAGAGTTGGTTCCTTTTATATAAGGGTATATCCTAGAGCTTAAACATGACTAGCCATGGAGGAACTTCAACCAATAAGGCCCCCTTGTTCAATGGAACAAACTTCACCTTCTGGAAAGTTAGGATGAGAACCTACATAATGTCCCTAGGTGCAGATGTTTGGAATGTGGTAGAAACTAGTTATGTAAAACTAGTTGTACTAGATTCTAAGGATGACAAGCTAGAATTCAGCTTCAATGCTAAGGCTATGAATGCTATTCTGAGTGGGCTTGCAGAAACAAAATTTGTAAAAGTTATGCACTTAGAATATGCCAAAAAAATGTGGGACAAACTCATCACTAGTTATGAAGGTAATGAGAAGGTAAAGAATGCTAAGCTTCAAACCTATAGATTACAGTTTGAAAATTTAAAGGTGAAAGAGGATGAAACTTTTGGGAAGTTATTTCAGAGATTTAAAGAACAAGTAAATGCAATGATAGGACTTGGTGAAAAAATTGAGGATGTCTCTTTAGTTCAGAAAATTTTGATATCTCTGCCAGATAGGCTCAACCCAAAGGTCTCTGCTATAGAAGAACTTAATGATCTAAAATATCTGTCTATTGACCAACTCCTAGGAACTTTGACTACCTATGAAATGAGGATAGTTAAAGATAAACCCACCTCTAGAGAATCATCATTTATAGCAGATAAGAATGAGGATTTTGAGCCTTATGAAATTGAATAAACATTTATGAGAATACTAAAGAAAGGATCAAACAAGTACCAAGGAAAATTTCCCTTCAAATGTGTTAAATTTGGA
The DNA here is from genome assembly GCA_000966675.3 of Picea glauca. Lineage (NCBI taxonomy): Eukaryota > Viridiplantae > Streptophyta > Pinopsida > Pinales > Pinaceae > Picea > Picea glauca. The sequence continues at coordinate 81,023 of JZKD02S1627478.1, read as the reverse complement.
AAGATAGGTCACTTTGCATCTAAGTGTCCACACAAGAAACAGGATAGGAATTTTGAAGGTGAAAAGAAGTACAAACCCAAGAGATTTGGTAAAAAGAAAAGTCTATGTGTAAACAATGATGACTCTTCAGACGATACAGATAGTGACTCTTCCTCTGAAGATAATATTATTGAATTTATCATTATGTCCAAAGAGGATTATGATAATCAAGGCACAGGAAGTGATGTTGATGATGAAGAACCTGTGGTTGACTTGGAAGGAGAACTGATCAGTTCTCTAGAAGTAATTTATAGACTCAAATATAAGAAGAAAAATAAGAAATAATCGTTGATACAGTTTGAGAAAGACAATAAAGGACCTGATGAAGACTTTGCCTTGCTAAAAGTGGAATTAGAAGAGGCAAAGAAAAGAGAGGATCTTATGAAACAAAAACTATCAAAAAACATGGAAAGATGTGAAGCCTTGGAAGAAGAGGTAGTAAAAACTAGAAAATATATGGAGAAGTTTAAAACATTGTATCTCCAAAATCTTCCAAGCATTAAATCTATATTATAACTTAAGAAAATTTTGAGAAAACATAGATCTCCTTTGTTGAAGACTGATTTAGTTTATGTAAATGGCTCAAGCAACAAACAACCAGAAAGAAAAGAGCCAGTAAAGATGATCAAGTTCCAAGTCAACAGACAATCAGACCATGAGAGTACTCTTTCACCAAAAGCTAATAAAGACAAGATGATCCTTGATAAAAAAAAAAGAGATCAAAAGATGGAGCAACAAATTCCAAGAGCAAGGTCATCCTTTAGGTACCAAAATTTCTTCCATGGCTATTGTTTTTATTGTTCAAATTTTTGTCATAAGATTGTAAATTCTCAAATTAAGTTTAGGGACATGCAACTGAGGAGGTGAAAAAATAAACAATCTTTACAACATACAACTAAGTAGACAATGAATATAAAACATAGCACCAGTCACTTTGACCTACTGAACAATGAGCTCGAATGTTATAACTATCATAACTTCGGCCACAATGCTGCAAACTACCATCTAAAGAAGTACACGGAATATCCGAGGATAAATCCTTTAGCTAGAAATGACAACACATGGAAAAAGAAAGATAATGAAAAATGTGGTCTAGTACTTTCAGCTCAAAAACAAAAAGACCCTTGGTATATAGACAATGGATGTTCCAAGCACATGGCTGGAGACAAGGATAAGTTTCTGTCTATAAGTAAAATAAAAACATGAAATGTAACCTTTGGAAATGATGAACTAGGTAAAATCAAGGGTAAAGGGATGGTGAGTTTGGGTAATGGTAAAGCAAAATCCCAGGATCTTCTACTTGTAGATGGGATGAAACATAATTTTCTCAGTGTAAGTCAAATGTGTGATAGAGGATGTGAAGTGGTGTTCACTTCCAAGGATTGTAAGATAAAATATGTAAATTCAGGTCAAGTGGTGGCTAAAGTAATATGGACATAAAATAATGTATATGTGATGAAAAAAGATAAAGAAGAGTGTCATCTAAGAAAAAATGATGAAATTTGATTATGGCATATGAGACTTGGACATCTAAACTTTGACAACTTAATCAAGCTCAAAAATCTTGAGGCAGTAAAAGATCTTCCAAGAATATCAAAGCCACAAGACTGTGTGTGTAAACCTTTCCAAGTAGGAAATCTAATCAGGACGTAGTTTAAATCCAAGAGCTTTGCTTCAACAGAGAAATCACTCCAATTAGTTCATATGGATTTATGTGGACCATCAAGACAGGAAGGCATAGGAAAGGAAAACTACTTTATGATGATCATTGATGATTACTCCAAACTTACTTGGGTTTATTTTCTCAAAGAAAAAGTTGAAGCATTTGAGAAATTTAAAATATTTAGGGGTTTAACTGAGAATCAAATAGGAAAGAGGTTAAAGGTAGTAAGATCATACAAAGGAGGAGAATTTATGTCAAGTGATTTCAAGGAATTCTGTGACAAACATGGGATCAAGAGAGAATACACAATCCCATGAACTCCACAACAAAATGGAGTAGTTGAGAGGCAAAATAGAACAATTCAGAAAATGGCTAGGTCAATGATGAATGAGAAGAACATTGTCAAACTTACTGGGTAGAATAAATACACACAATAGTCTATATTCTTAACAAAGCCCACCTCAGACCACATAGTGACAAGACACCTTATGAACTGTGGTATGGAAGACCTACTTCAATCAAACACTTCAAATTCTTTGGGAGTAAGTGCTACATAAAGAATAATAATGAAAACCTTGGCAAGTATGATGACAGGGTTGATGAAGGCATCTTCCTAGGATATGCTACCAATAGTAAAGGATACAGATGATTTTATAAAAGATTGCACAAGTTAGTTGATTGCATTGATTTAAAGGTTGATGAAGGAGTTCCAGTAAGAGAGGTGAGCAATATTGAGACTACTATAGAGGACATAGTTGAAACTGAAGATGAACAGGTCCAATAATTGGATGGAGAAGAGACACCCATACAAGAAGAGTCAGGACAACAATCAACATCAAATCCTTCCTCCAAAATTACTCAAAAGAATCATCCTGAAAGTTTAGATAATTGGTGAGAAAGACAAAGGTGTACAAACCAGGAGAAGGATAACCAAAGACACTGAGCAATCACATATGGCATTAATATCCATGGTGGAACCCAAAAAGTTCAATGAAGACAATGAAGATGTAAATTGGTTAAAATAAATGAATGAGGAACTGGACCAGATTGAAAAGAATGATAACTGGGAATTGGTTCCTAGGCCAACAATCAAAAATCTAATAGGATCCAAATGGGTCTAAAAAAATAAGATGAATGAGCAAGGAAATATTGTAAGAAATAAATCTAGATTGGTCTGCAAAGGATATGTTCAAATAGAAGGAATGGACTTTGATGAAACATTTGTGCCTGTAGAAAGATTATAATCTATTAGAATGTTTCTTTCCTATTCTTGTCATAAACAGTTTAAAGTCTATCAAATGGATGTCAAGTCAACTTTTCTAAATGGATATCTAAAGGAAGAAGTGTATATGGAACAACTAGAGTGTTTTCAACTGTCAGAAAACCCTGGCTTTGTCTGCAAGCTGAAGAAAGCATTATATGGGTTGAAACAAGCTCCTCGTGCCTGATATTACAGACTGGATAAGTATCTTCAAGAAAAAGGGTTCAAGAGAGGAACAATTGACAACAATCTATATATCAAAACAGAGGGTAATGATTTGCTCATTGTGTTGGTATATCTAGATGACATCATCTTCAGAAGCAATAATGTTTCATCGGTACAATGGTTTTCCTCTGCCATGCAGTCTAAATTTGAAATGTCTATGATAGGGGAACTGACATTTTTTCTTGGTCTACAAATTACTCAAAGGTCTGAAGGATTATTTCTTTCTCAAGAGAAATATCTAAGAACAATATCTAAGAGAAATGTTGAAAAGGTTTCAAATGGAATATTCTACACCTATGAGCACACCTATGGTCACTGGATGCAAGTTAAGAAAGGATGATGACTCACTTGATGTTGATAAGAGTTCCTATAGGTCTATGATAGGAAGAATATTGTATATCACAACAGCCCATCCAGACATAATGCATGTTGTTGGAATGGTAGGAAGGTATCAAGATGCACCTAAACAAAGCCATTTGTTATCTTTCAAAAGAATATTTAGATACTTGAAAGGAACAATGAAATATGGCCTATGGTATCCTAGGAATCATAATTTTCAACTATCAGTCTATTTGGATGTTGATTGGGATAATTGCGTGGATGAAAGGAAAAGCATGAGTGGAGGTGCATTATTCTTAGGAGATTCTCCTGTATCATGGTTGAGTAAGAAGCAAGGTTCCATTTCCTTATCAACTACAAAAGATGAATACATTGCAGCTGCAACTTGTTGTACCCAAGTATTGTGGATGATTCATACTCTTGTATATTTGGAGGTAAAATATATTACACCAATCCCAATTCATTGTGATAATACCTGTGCAATCAATGTGTCAAAGAACCCTGTATTTCACTCCAAGACCAATAATATACCCATCAAGTATCACTTCTTGAGGGAATAGGTGACCAACACTGTTGTTTCTTTACATTATATTCCATCCAACGATCAGATTACTGATATATTCACTAAACCTCTTGCAAAAACTCAGTTTGAGTATCTACACCAGAAGTTGGGCATGACCCCATTATCAACCTAATAGAGTCCATCCTATCAGGGGGAGTATGTATTGGTTGAATATCTAATACCTCAGAAAGGTACTGTAACAACTCAGGGGGAACATGTTTTCTTTGACCTTGATGTCAAAGGGGGAGAAAAGGAGTGGTATGAATGCTACAGTTGGAGGTCCAAAAATACTAGCACAACCTTTGAGGATTGCCATTAATGCCAAAGGGGGAGATTGTTGGCATGTTTTGTAGGAAAGAGTGTGCTTGTCATTCATGGAAAGAACAATGATGGAAAACAAGAAAGTAAATAAGAAGAGCAATAACAATGGAAAACAAGAACAATGAAGATGAGATCCACATGAGAAGGTTTGGAGGTCAAAACATTTGAATACTTAGAAAACATTCTAATTCAGAATAAATCGTAACATTAGAAGGAGGAGTGACAGTGGTCGTCAGATCAATGTCTAGACAGGAGAAGCACGCATAAGAGGAGAACAAATATCAGTCATTGTATATGAGCAAGAAGGATCAATAGTTGTTGGATCCAAAGATAAATGCACGAAGGTTAAGCATTGGATGAGCATAGGAGAGAGGGCTTGTCTAAGTCCTAAAGTCCTGAAGTAAGAAGGGACCATCCATTGTCAATAGTAATAGGTGGCACATGATGCAGAGAAAAACGCTTCGAGGATTTTTCAGTTTGAGTCTTGAAAAACCCGAAGTCCGGAGAGTCGGAGAGCTGTTGTAAAGGACACTCGTCAGATCAGTTTGAAGTGGAAGGAAATGATACTCTAGAAGAGATGCATCACAGAAATATCGAGCCATTGATCTAAGATCTTGGTCAATGAACAAGATTCACTTTGGATCTAAAGATGCGAGGAGGTTACACTCTAGAAAGCTTGAGAGTTGAAATTCCCAAAATGCGAATTTTCGTCAGTCGTTGGATCATTCTAAGTGGAAGGACATGAAAATATAGAAGAGTTGCATCATAGAAATATCGAGCCATCGATCTAGTATCATGATTGAATAACGACATTCAGTTCTGATATAAATATGGGAGGAGGTTATGCTCCGAAAAGTTTGAGATTTGAAATACCCAAAAGACGAAAATCTGAAATGAATAAGGACCATTGGATTTGGAGGACATACGATGACTATTGGATCAGGGATGTTGGTCAACATACCATGTCAAGAAGGACACACATCAGGTTACATCTACAAGTACATGTGGTAGACCATGTCAGCAAGGATACATGGCCCAATCAGACAATGACAAGTGTCAAGTGGATTCGACATTTTAGGGATGTGCAAATCACAAATCTAAGTGACACGTGGAAGATACTAGGATCATGACACATCATCAAGTGACATAAGTAATTGGCATCACTCTGGGAGATTTACCACTAGAAAATGACAAAATATATGAAGTCTCGAATGTCGAAGTCCCGAAGTGGGCACGAGACGTCCGATCTGAAATATCACTTCGAGAGCATTCCCACCCGTCGATGTACTCCAGTGGAAGGATAGCCTAAGTTGAAATCTTTGAAGTCCAGAGATGTAAAAGGACAGTGACCATTGATCCTAAAGGGACACACATTGTTGGATCATGGACTCCAGGTAAAATTATCTAGGAGCAAGCAGAGTTTGAGAATCGAAACCCCCGAAGCCCGAAAGGCGAAATCGATCTCGTCTGTTGGTTTGGAGGGCCACATGTCACCTTATCGTTGAGACTAAGGATCACACATGGAAAAAGGGAAGAAGGAAGAGCCATCGATTTAAGAGGATATATGTCAGCATATATTCCATTCCGGAAGATATCTAGTCAACAACAACAGGGTTTGAGATCTGAAACTCCCGGAGCCCGGATCAAGAAGTAAATCTCAATCATTGATGTAGGAAGGTGATATCTAGTCTGTAGGATTGAGAGGAAAGATATGAACCATCCATTCAGAATCACCATCAATATTGTGATATCGACAATTGTGCTCCATTGTGGGGCTAGAACATGCTCAGGTATTAATTTTTCATGAGCAAGCTGCAATTGAAACCATGGTTTTGGAGAAAGGATGCATGGAGGCTCATAGTGAAATTTGGGGAAAAAATAAGGTTTCTCTCAAATCCCCTATGGACACACCCACAATAACGTCATCACATGAAGTTCGTATCCCAAGGTCATATCGTGAAACAGAGCTAGAACTCACTAGAAAGAAATCGGGAAGCACCTTTTTGGATAGAAGTTTGGTCACCACCGATGATCACATGAGGGTAGGGGCTTAGAAGCCAAAGAAGATATAATTGACTGGTTGTAACTTGTAGAACAGAGTGATTGTATCGGCCATAGAACTCGAGGAGCTATAGGATGATCGCCCGAGGAGTTGAAGAGCCTTAAGGTAACTACCAGTGGAATGAAGACTGATCATTTAGACAATTGACAGATGGAAATGCGTCGAAGACTGTAACTGCCAAAGAAGATGAAGAATCTTAGGATAATGACCACTGATGAAGAAAAGACTCAAGATGATCACCAAAGAGGATGAAGACTTGAGTGTATTCCCTGGGAGAGGACTTGGCATGATAAATATGCACAAAATAGAGAAGAGATCGTTGATTTTGTTGAGTGTGATATGTGAGTACAAGCATGTTGTGTGCAGGAGCTGAAACACACAGAAGAGGGGTAGTGCATAGAATGTAAATAAGACACAGAGCATAAAGCGCAGAAGAAGCAAGGAACATAAATGCATATCTGAGAGAGGAAGATAAATTCGAGGTGCACATATAGAGACAGAGAAGAAGATCAGAAAGCTAAAGAAGAAGCGAGCAAAGAGAAACTAATGTAGGTAGAGAAAAGCAGTGTAGAAGAACAATGATGAGACTGGTATTCCATAGATAAATGTTGCATCACTGTGATAAATTCAAGAAAAGAAAATATTTATATTTCAGGGTGCTAGGGAGGACTAGTGTCCTCAGAGTTTCAATTGAGTGCTTGAACACAGGGAGTTGCATATTCCATTTGGTTGCAGCCAGAAAAAATAGGGTAGCAGGGTGGTGTAAGGGAGAATTATTGTTCTCTGTTATACAGGTTGGTGCCTGTGTGATTGGAAGTTGGTGTTGGAACACTCAGGGATTTGGTGATTCCTTCTAGTGGGTGTTAGAGAAACCAGAGAGTTTGTTCTCTCAGCTAGTTGTTGCTTGTAAAGTAGAGGTTGTAGCCTCAAGAAAAGTTGGAGCTCATAAGAATGATAAAGTACAAAAAACAAAGATTACTTATCATATCAAGAATAAGAGGTTTTTCCCTTTATGGGTTTCCTCCGGAAATATCTGCCTCTGTATATTTTGTAACAACCCTAGTTAAATGATTTCTTAAGGTTTATCAAGTATAAGTAATTAAATAATTAATTGTCCTAATGAATATCAATTAAATAATGATTATTTATTAATAATATTAATTAATTATTGTTTAATATATGTTGATTAATTAATTAATTAATTAATTAACTCATTTAATGTTTGGGTAATGAATTAAAAGTTTAATAATTTTTAATTTATTTAATAGAAAACTTAACATATGGAGGGATAAGGCATTGAATGGAGGGATAAGGCATTAAATGGAGGGATAAGGTAGGTGGCATTGAATGAATGGAGGAGGCGGTGAATGGGAAGGGGATATGAGGGGGCAGAGGCATTCGGGAGAGGACACTTTTGTAATTTAGGGGAAGGAAGCATTAGTTTGAGATTAGGGACTGCATTTTTTTGGTTTGGAATTTGGGTGGAATGTTACAAGGGATCATCGGTTGCTGGGAGTTTTGGGCTTAGGGGCCAGGAATCCTCACGGAATCCTAGAGATAGGGAGCCGGATAGGCTCTGTTACTAGCTGGCAGGGAGGAAAGATTCAGTTTTGGGCAGAGTTTGAGCAGAGAAGCAAAGAGGACAGATGGAGATTGGAGAAATAGCATCAGTCAGAGGTATGTATTTTCATGATTATGCTGTGTTAGGTGGTTATCATCAAGCTGCTGAATATGCTATGTTATGTGATTTATTATCATGTTGTTCATAAATTTAATTTATGCTGAATTATAAATGGTTATATGTTGATGATTAAATTGTGCAGGATAACATTTCTCTATTCTTTATTTTAACTTGTGTTTTATAAGGCTCTGTGGGAAGAGACCTTACAGATGGCATTATAGCCTGGTTTCAAAAACTGAAACCTAAGGCTTTACTACCCACATAATTGTGCAAACTATTTCCTAAAACAAATTCCATCCTACAGCCTAAAACCCTTGAATCAACTCAAAATAGAAATAAACATAAATGACCTATAACCCTAAGTAGACTACCCAGAATGAATGTGAGAGTGTGCATGCTTCCCAAGAGAATTGAAGGAGGGTATGTGCATTAGAGAAATATATACTCTCCCTGATTCTAGCCACCTGTAAGAATGACTCTTCACCTGCACAGGCTGAGAATTAATAAGAGTTACAGTTTGTAATATTGTAAAACAATCATGGGCATTTATTGAAACTCTCTCTATGTTTATTGCATATTAAATAGGTTGTAGTTTAACAAATTTAATGTTATTTACTAAATAAAGAAGAGAGGACATTCAATGTAAACACTACTAAAATCTTCCTTAACTTGACCTGAGCCCAGGCAGCAGGTAGACTGAATTCTCTTCCATTTGTTACTAGAACTTGGTTGGGAACTGTGTAACCAACTCTGATCTAAAAGTTACGCCAACTCCTAAATGGATGTAAGGGTGCATTTTTATAGTTAAATAGTCTAATTCAATTCTTACAAACAACCAACAAACAAATTTAAGGCATTTATACAAACATTGTGTAATTTAATAGCAAAAGCTACAAAA
>JZKD02S1627478.1:54507-70447 GCA_000966675.3 Picea glauca | reverse complement strand
ATTTCAACTAATGATTTTCGTGATTAATTAATTAGACTCATTAATTAATTATAGTGAGTAAATAAGTTAATAATTAAGTACATATTTAATGATTAATTATGTACAAAATCACATTAATTAGTTTTAAACGCAAAGTATAAGGACTTAGACCAAGATAAGCGGGAGGGGGCTTCATGCGCACTAGGCAAGTAAGTTAGAGAAATCGATGAGTATGGTGCAAAGATAGCGTAGCTACCAGACGAGGGAGTCAGTAGTTTTCTTAGGTAGTGACACCAAGCTTAGATGCTTAACCCTAACCTAGCCACCTCCCCTAAATAGAGTAGTGTCTGTTTATAGACAAGTAAAAAAAAACTTACGCCTAACCCTGTTTTCTAGTTTAAGTTGCGCAAATGTGAAATGTCCTTGAGCTCACCCTGACAACTTTGGTTGATGCAGGTTAAATTATACAGGATGGTTCGGACTTGAGGAAATCAAGGCAGAGGGGCATTTTCGCAGGGACCGCCAGTGCCGCCACCACCATCGCCCGAACTAGCTCTCATATTGCTCTCTTTGGAGGCCATAAATGAGACCTTAAAGGGGTGTCAACCAGCAGGGATTGAAGTGGAGCCCTCATAATCTAGAACGGGTAATCCAGAAGCGTCGAGGGATTCAGAGGGAGGACCTCCACACGAAGACATCACTAGAGAACTATAGAAGATCAAACTTCTAGAGTTTGTCGGGGGTCATGCCAGTGAACATGCCGAGGCATGGTTGGAAGGCATGACAAGGTGCTTTTCCTTAAGAGACTATGTGTCCACTTCAAAGGTGAAGATAATGATTTTTCAGTTGAGAGACAGTGCCTTCAACTAGCGGGGCAACCTGGAAAGGCAACTGCATCTTACCCTGCACACCGTATCTTGGGAACTTTTCGAGGAGAGGTTCCGAAGGAAATACTTACCATCTTACTATGAGGAACAACAGGTAGAAGCATTTCATGCTCTAGTATAGGGAAATAGAACCGTAGAAGAATATGAGATTAGGTTTATGGAATTGGTCAAATATGTTTCATACATGGATAATGACCAACGACAGGAAGAACACTTTGTCTATGGGTTAAACCCTAAGATAAGGGCTATGGTGCGGATGTGGAAACCATCCTAATTAGAATAAGCTGTGGAAAATGTGTGTTATGCGGAGGAACACATGAACTTAACCGAAGGTATGAGACCGACCTTTCCGCATCGTCCTGGATTCGTGGGGAAGGCCCCTAGGACATTTCCCAGGGGAGGGGGATCAAGGCCACCTCCATATGTTAATAGAGTCACACCAAGGATAGTAGCCGCATGGATTTCAATGGTAGTAAGTGCAACATCTTGCTCATCACCAAGGACGCAGGAAGGTCCACGACTATCTCAGGGAGCAGCTAGTAGGGGCAAGTGTTCCAAGGGAACGAACTCATTTTAGAGATAGTCACAAAATAATGCGTAGGTTCAATCTCGTGTTACCTGTTGGGGATGTGGAGGATCCCATTACCAGCGTGACTGCCCAGAGTTACAATCAGGATTTGTGCATAGATAAGGAAAGGCCCCAACGGGAAGAGAAAGTGGCAGCCACCAGATTTATGCAACAGTTAATAATTGCCAGGTAGAACATCAATCCATGGTGGTGGAGTTATCAGGTATGCTAAATAATATCAATGTTAAGATTTTATTTGATTATGGTGCTATAGATAGTTTCATTTCACCATATGCATTAGAAAATAGTGGGTTGGCAGATTATGAGCATGATGACTTTAAACAAGTTGAAATGGCCTCGGGGAAAAAACAAGCGGTAGGACCAAGTGTTGATAATTGTATAGTAGACCTAGGAGTGTGTACTACCAGGTTGAAGGTTTATGTTACTGCTCTCAAGGTGTATGACCTAATCATTGGAATGGATTGTTTAGAAGCCCATTGAGCTATGGTAGATTGTTTCACAAAAAGGGTGCTTTGTGTTGACGACGAAGGAAGGCCAATAGAGATCCAAGGTGTACGGAGAAAGGTGTCTCTACGCTTTATCTCAACTATGAAGGTTAAGTGGTACATGAGGGAAGGGTGTCAACTATATGTAGTGGAAGTAGTGAGTGAAAGGAAAGGACCCTTCTTAGATCAGTACCCAGTATTGTTAGAGTTTAAAGATGTTTTTCCGAATGAGTTACCAGGGTTACCTCCTAAGAGGGAGCACGATTTTACTATTGAGATAAAACCTGGTCCATAACCAATTTCCAAGACTCCGTATCGGATGACAGTGCCTGAACTTTGTGAATTGAAAATGCAGTTGAAAGAGTTACTAGACTTAGGGGTACTAAGGCCCAATGTCTCACCTTGGGGTGCACCAGTAATCTTTGTGAAGAAGAAGGAGGGTTCCTTATGACTGTGTAAGGTTACAAGGACTTGAACTATGCTACAGTGAAAAATAGGTACCCAATTCCATGAATAGATGATCTCTTTGATCAGATGAAAGGAGCAGTGGTATTCTCAAAGATTGATTTGTGATCAGGGTATCACTAGTTAAGGATTAAGGAAGGTGATATTCCTAAAACTGCATTTCGAACTCGGTTTGGGCATTACGAGTTTGTCGTAGCTTTTGGATTAACCAATGCGCCAAAAATATTCATGAGCCTCAAGAACGGAGTATTCCAGAAGTACTTAGACCATTTTGTACAAGTCTTTTTAGATGACATCATCATTTATTCCAAGAACGAAAGAAAACATGAGGAACACTTGTGAGTGGTGTTTTCCTGGCTTAGAGAGAACAAATTGTATGGGAAGTTGTCAAAGTGTTCCTTCTTCCAGAAAGAAATCCACTATTTAGGTCATATCATTTCCGGTGAAGGAATCTCTATGGACCCAGAAAAGGTAAATGCCATTATGGAATGGCCAGTGCCGAAAAATGCCCATGAGGTAAGAATCTTCATGGGGCTAGCAGGTTATTAATGAAGATTTGTGGAAGGGTTCTCTAAAATAGAAAAACCCATCACCACTTTGTAGCGCAAGGGGGTTAGGTATTAATGGACAGAAGAATGTGATAGTGCATTCATCGAGCTTAAGAGGTTACTAACTAGTGTGCCAATTCGATAAGTGTCGGATATGGAAAATGACTTCATAGCCTACACGGATGCCTTGAAGCCAGGGTTGGGGGCCATGTTAATGTAGGATGGAAGAGTGATAGCTTATGCGTCAAGGAAGTTGAAGAAACATGAAGACCTTTACACTACTCATGATTTAGAGTTGGCAGTTGTAATGCTAGCTCTAAAACTTTGGAGGCACTATATTGTGGGGCGAAACTTTGAGCTCAAAACGAACCATCAAAGTTTAAAACATCTCTTCACTCAAAGGGATCTGAATTTCAGGCAAAGGCGATGGAGTGAGTTTATGAGTGAGTACGATTTTGGTATTTCATACATCAAGGGAAAGGAAAATGTTGTCACAGATGCCTTGAGTAGGAGACCACGTCTCTTCTCCTTGGTACCCTTAAAGGTCAATCTGAGGGAACGTGTGTTGACGCAACTCCAAGGAGACAGTTGGTATTTAAGGTTACTTCAAACCTCTAGAGTGGGAGGCAATTAGATCAAAAGTATGAAGGATATAGTCTGGAAGCATATGGACTATTGAGATATCGGGGAAGGATGTACATCCCTGAAGATGGGGATATTCGAAGCATCATACTGAAGGAAGCCCATAGAGCACTTTATTGCGTTCATCTGGGTGTGAGGAAAATGTACGCAGACATGAGGAAGATCTTCTTCTGGGTAGGCATGAAGCGCGATGTAGTCCATTTCATTGCCAAATGCCTAGAGTGTCAACAATTGAAATCCAACCACCATCACCCGGAAGGCCTCCTACAACCACATGATGTTCCTATGTCTAAATGGGAAGTCATTTCTATGGATTTTGTTGTGGGGTTGCCACGCACAAATCATAGACACAATGTCGTTCTTGTGATTTTTGATAAGTTAACCAACAATTCTCATTTTATTTCAGTTAGAGACACTTACGATGTCACTGATGTGGCATGCGTGTTTTTAAGTGAGGTCATCCATTTGCATGGGATACCTAAGAAGATCATTTCAGATAGGGACTCCAGATTCACTTCTAGGTTTTGGACAAGTTTGCAATTAGCATTGGGGCCTCAGTTGAACTTAAGCACAACTTATCATCTTGAAACAGATGGGAAAACAGAGAGAGTAAATCAAGTCATGGAAGACATGCTTAGGATGTATGTCATGGATAATCAAACCCATTGGGAGAAGTACCTACCTTTGGTAGAGTTTGCCTACAGTAACAGTTTTCATAGCTCCATCGGAATGCTATCCTATGAAGCTCTGTATGGAAGGCCATGCAGAATGCCATTGAGTTGGGAAAGATTAGAAGACCGAGTAACAGTTGGGCCATAATTGATTCAAGAGATGGAGGAACAAGTGATTCAGATTAGGTAGAGACTAAAGGAAGCATAGGATAAGAAGAAAAGTTATGCGGATGCACACATGACCAATCGAAGTTATAAAGTGGGAGACCAGGTTTTCATTCGTATCAGGCCTAATAAGAGTACCATACGGTTCAAGAAGGGGACAAAGTTGTCACCTTGATTTAAAGGACCGTTCAGAATCCAAGAGAAAATTGGAACTGTTGCCTATCGTCTTGTACTGCCACCCCACTTGCATAAAACTCATAATGTTTTTCATGTATCTGTTCTACGCCATTATCTTGTTGATGAATCACATAAACTAAATTGGAAGGAATTGTAAGTATCGAATGTGGGAACCCTCATGGTAGAACTGTTATGCATATTGAACCGTAGAGTCCGATAGCTCATGAACCATTTGGTAGACCAAGTTAAGGTCTAGTGGGACAAGTATAGTCCAGGATCTGCTACTTGGGAGGATGTCGAGACACTACGATGAGATTATCCCTCATTTTTTTGACCACCTCGAGAATATGTTTCTCGAAGGTTGGGTGTATGTAACACCACCTTTTGGCTTAGACAGCCATGATTACCTGAGGTCTACACACCTTTATTTTCTATTCACAAGTGAAACTATTAAATAATACACTTGAACTTTTAAGACGTATGAACCTTTATAAATGTTTAAATGTTATTGATGATGATGGATATGATGCAATCTACTATGTGAATGTAAATTTTATGAATGTTTAAATGTATTTGGATAATGATGGATATGATGCAATATATTGTGAGAATGTAAATTTTGTGAATGTTTAAATGTTATTGATGATGTTGGATATGATGCAATCTATCATGTGAATGATAATTTTATGAATGGGTAACGTTTATTGAATTATGGGATATTATGAGATCTATTTCTAACATGAAAACTTGATGTTAAAGTTGTTGGTACATGGATACCAAATTGAGATTTTAGTTATATGCAACTACATGATAATAATGCATATATGTGTATGAGTTGTGTTACAGACTAATCTGCAGGTCATTGGGCTATGAAATAGACAAGGGATAATGATGATGAAAGTGGATGTCATGACCACTAGCCGATAAACAATATGGTATGAATATTTGTATGTGAAATTATATTGGTTTGGATGCATTGCTATGATATGTGGACCAGTGCAGTATTTCAGGTGGTGAGACTGCCCAAAATTGAATAGACAATGACAAAACTCCCAACAACGTGATGCCACTATACATTCCATTGTAGAGTGTGGAACCTAGTCATGATCAGGAGGGGTGGAGGAATTTGCAACCGTGTATCCTCCGAAACCTAAAGTCATGGGAGGATGGTGTTAGCTCATGCTCCCCTAGACATGTGATGATGATTGTCAGTTGCCTGCTGGGGAAGCTTGGTCAAGATATTGACACTTCCGCTTACGAGTACTATTTGGAGTTAGGTCAATATAGTTGACGCTTCAAGATAGTCTAATAGAGGAAGGATAGGAATGGAAGATAGAAGTAAGTTAGGGAGGAAGGATGAGTAGAAATAGTTGAAAGTGTATGGAGATTTGTCTTATGGTGGAATTTATTGTTTTTTTTTTTCTTTTGAAAAGAAAATGGATATATATGAATATTCATAATTATGTAGCTAAACTAAAATTGTCTAAATAACATTGTTGAGCTAGATAATTGTAATCAAAGGATTTCACAAACATTTGATTGGTTTATTGTCTTTTATAAAATGAATAGTCTTGTTGAATGGATTGGATGCATATGGAAATTACTATAGAGATGATAGTTATTGTTATTAGTACATGAACGAGACTTGTATGTACTAGCTACACATGCATTTCTTACACATGTACACTAGTATTTATGAGTTTTCTTGGCTTAATTACTAATAATGTTGGTTATTTGTTATGAATGTGTGAACCATGTTTCTTTTCCCTTGTATCATAAAATACTTTAACTTCGGAACGAAGTTTCCTGAAGGGGGGGTGTATGTAATAACCCTAGTTAAATGATTGCTTAAGGTTTATCAAGTATAAGTAATTAAATAATTAACTATCCTAATGAATATCAGTTAAATAATGATTATTTATTAATAATATTAATTCATTTATTGTTTATTTATTTATTGTTTAATATATGTTGATTAATTAATTAATTAACTCATTTAATGTTTGGGTAACGAATTAAAAGTTTAATAATTTTTAATTTATTTAATAGAAAATTAACGTATGGAGGGATAAGGTGGGTGGCATTGACTAAAGGGAGGAGGTAGTGAATGGGAAGGGGATATGAGGGGGCAGAGGCATTCGGGAGAGGACACTTTTGGAATTTTGGGGAAGGAAGCATTATTTTGAGATTAGGGACTGCATTTTTCTGGTTTGGAGTTTGGGTGGACTATTACAGGGGAGCATTAGTTGCTGGGAGTTTTGGGCTCGGGGGCCAGGAATCCTCATGGAATCCTGGAGCTAGGGAGCCAAATAAGCTCTATTCCTAGCTGGCAGGGAGGAAATATTCAGTTTTAGGCAGAGTTTGGGTAGAGCAGCAGAGAGGACAGACGAAGATTGGAGAAATAACATCAGTCAGAGGTATGTATTTTCATGATTACACTGTGTTAGGTGGTTATCATCAAGATGCTGAATATGCTATGTTATGTGATTTATTATCATGTTGTTCATAAATTTAATTTATATTGAATTATAAATGGTTATATGCTGATGATTAAATTGTACAGGATAACATTTCTCTATTCTCTATTTTAACTTGTGTTTCATAAGGCTCTGTGGGAAGAGACCTTACATATTTCATGTGTGTGATTGATGTTGAATATTCTATTGCTTACTTCCCTGATTTATTTTGATCGTCATTGAGTGTTCTATAAAGAGTTTAAAATGGGAATAATTGTTTAAGCACAATAAAAACTTATTCACCCCCCCTCTTAGTTGTTGAAAACCATGGTCTCAACATCCCCTTCTACTGGCTCATTGCTTTCTTTTTATTTACTCTTCTTTTCTCTTCTCTTGCTTAACCTATCTCATCTACTCAATCCTTTCCTATTCCTACCAATGGAAACAAAACCATTTGTTGGTTACTCTTGTATTTTTTTTGAGTTCGTACTAGGTGACCCAAGGTTCATGTTTGTTCGGGTTTCCAACAAAGCCTCTAAAACCATCAGCCCTCCTGGAAAACCAGAAGGAAACAAAATGCACAGAATGTGTTGCACAGTCTCACCTGAGATAGCTTTAATGGGTGTTTGTAATACTAAGGTGTTTACAGCCTAGGATTGAGTGTGAGATATGAGAACTGTATATTGAACTACTATTATAACTTGTAAACAAAATATGTCGTCATTTGTGAATAAAAGGGAAATATAGCAACTCATTCATTAACATAACAATAACTAATGAAAGACGATAAAGATATGCATGCATTCATCACATAACACAGATTTTACTTTGGTTCACCCCCTCCTGGGCTATGTCCACAAAGATCTAGCTCTCAACTCTTTTATTATAGTATTTCCACATCTATAGTGCCACGTGCATTACAGTTATTCTCCATTGGGTAACATCTATATGAGGTGGACTAGATCACACAAGTATCCTCAGCCTGCAATCTAAACCTCAATATCTTCCCTCCTTAATCCTCTTTAGTTCAACAACTTACAAAATTAGGTCATACAACAAAATATTACATCTCGACTAGCTACAACAACTCTCTCTCGATAATAACGACTACCTCTACAAAAATACGAACTAAACCCCTATGATACCTAAGTATTGATATTTATATATTTTATGGCTCTTAAACTGTTACAATATATTACCAAAACCCTAACCCTACTATCGTTATGTCTTCCCTGCATGAGAGTGTGTTGTTCTTCCTTCTAGTTGTTGCTTTCCTCGTGCATGCTTTCTTTCCCAAAATCACCTTGCTTTTCCGCTTTGGTCTGCTTCCAACACCCACAAAAAAATGGAGTTTCCAAGAGAATGAATATAAATTTGATGGACAAGGCAATGAGCATGCTCAGTGGTGCTGGAATCACAAAAGAATTCTAGGTAAAGGAAGTTGACACTGCAAGATATATGGGGAATGTATCCTTTGTCAGTGCTAGTTGACACAAATATACAAGAGGTATGGTCATGTAAGAGGCCTTCAGTTGCACATCTCAAAGTATTTGGTTGGGATACATTTTTTCATGTTTGCAGGGAAAATAGGATCAAGATGGACAAGAAGTAAGTCAAATGTGTTTTCATTGGATACAAAGAAGGAATGAAAGGATATAATATTTGGGATCTTGCATCAATTATAAAAATGTACAATCAATATTTGGTCTTCATAGAAGTTGGAGGTAAGTCCGAGCCTGAAGAAATTGTTTAGACAGAGAATAATCCTGAGATGGTGTAGTTTGAATTGAGGAACAATGAATATGATTAAGATGAGTCAACTAAATCAGAGGAATAGGTGGAAAAAAAACCCCAGTTGTAAGGAGGTCAGAAGGAGTAAGAAATCTAATCAAAAGTTATAGTTTGCTCGACTTTGGTTCCAAATTTGTGCTAATTGCCATCGAAAATGAGCCTAATCTAGTCAGTGAGGAAGTCGAATCGAAAGAGGGTAAACTCTAGAAGGATTCCATGGTCAAAGAGATGAAATACTTGCACAAGAATGAGATATGGGATTTAGTCAAGTTTCTTAGTGGAAGAAATCCTATCGGTAGCAAATGAGTATTCAAGAAGAAGGTGAATGTCGGAGGACAAGTCGAGAAGTTCAAAGCTCGACTTGTAGAGAAAGGATATTCCCAAGTCGAGGGAGTCAACTTCGGTGAGATTTTTTCCTATGTTGCAACATAAAATTCCATTAGAGTACTAATGTCTTTGGATGCAACATTTGATCTGGAAATAGAATGGATGGATGTGAATACGCAATTTCTACATGGGGACCTGGAAGAATAAATATATATGAAACAACCTGAAGGATTTGTATTAGAGGGAAAGAAAGAGTTGGTGTGAAAACTGAAAAGATCCCTTTATGGTCTAAATAAATCTCCAAAGATGTGGTGCTAGAAGTTTGACACATACATCCTTATTTTGGGATTTGTGAGAAGAAAAGGTAATCACTTCATATATTCCAAGGAAAAAGATGGTATATGTAGCTTTGTATGTTGATGACATGTTGTTGATCGGAAAAAACATCGATGCAATAAAGGAGGTGAAGAAACCTATATCCTCTAAGTTCTACATGAAGGATCTCGATGCAGCTAAATTCATTTTGGGAATGGAGATTGAGAGAGATTGAGCCGCTAGAAAGATTTGGTTGAATCATACAAAATATATTGAAATAGTTCTGAAATGGTTCAACATGTAGGATTACAAATCAGTGAAGGTGACAATTCCTGTGGGAGAAAGGATAATTGTTGAACAATGTCCAAATACACAGGAAGAAATAAAATACATGGAATGTGTTCCCTATGCAAGTTTTGTTGGTATTCTAATATATGCGATGGTTTGCACTTGACTAGAAATTTCCCATGCAATGGGAGTGTTGTGTAGGTACATGTCGACACCTGGAAAGGAGCATTGGACAAATGTCAAGAGAGTACTAGGGTATTTTTGTGTCACAATGGACTATGATATATTCTACCAATGAAGACCTGGAGGTGACAATGAAAAATTAAATGTACATGGCTTTGTTGACACTGATTGGGATGAAGATATGGATCAACAGAGGTTGACCAATGGATATGTCTTCAATATGTTTGGTGGAGAAATAATCTGGATGAGTAAGCGACAAGTGGTTGTAGCCTTGTCAACAACAGAAGATGAATACATGGCGACCACTCATGGAAGCAAATAAGTAGTATGGATGAAAAGGTTGTGTTCAGGAATAAGGTTTGAGTAGAGAGTTATGAAGGTAAGTTGTGATATTCAAAGCACAATATTTCTGGCAAAGAACCCCACTTATCATTCAAAGAATAAGCACATTGATGTACAATACCATTTCATAAGATATATGGTGGAAAGTAACAAGGTGCTACTGGAGAAAGTAGAAATGTTGGAAAGAATACCAGACTTGTTGACCAAGTCTATGAGTGTTGTGAAGTTCTCTTAGTGTAGAGAGGAAATGGGAATTGCTACCCTGGGTCTGTGAATGAAAGTTTGGGAATATACTGGTTTCAAAAAGGAATACAACAAGTGGGAGAATTTTTGGTTTTTATAGTCTTTGCAGTGAAATTCTAGTCGAGGTGGATTGATTGATGGTCTAATTCGAAGTGGAATGATTGATGGTCTAATTCGAGGAGGATTGATAGCAGGTTGAGGGTCAAGGTAGATCAACAACAAGTTGAAGGTCGAGGTTAATCAACCGAATAAAGTTAAAGTTGAAGGTTGAGGGGGTTCAACATGGTAAAGGCATAGAAAAAAATTTGAAGAGGTCAACCAACAAGAGGTCGATAGGCCGGCGTGTGGTGACTGACTAAAGATCGAATGAAGGTCGACTAGTAATACGACTTGGAGTCAACTATAACATAATCTCGATATTTGTGGTATTTGTAGCCAATGATCTGCATGGATCTGTAATCATTTTTTGGCATCATGACTTTAGGGGTTTGCATGTTGTAAATCCTATAAAGAGGCATGTTGTAAGGCCATAAAGGCTAATAATCAATGAATTGTAATATATCCAATATTTAGATAAATATTTAGATGTAGGTTGTTGGTCATGTAGTTGTAAGTCGAATTGGCTACAGGGTTGTTCTTGCACAAGAAAGAAGCTATTATGTTTATTGTGTCTTAGGTGACGACCAAGGTTAGACATGTAACATTTTATTTAGATTGAATAAGAAAACAAGAGAGAAAAACATTCAAGGAATGTTAGTTTTCCCTATTTGGGTTTCCAGGGTAAAATCTCTTTGTACTATGTGATTTCTTTATCATTTATGTTATTGATTAAATTATTCTTCTCTTCTGGTAGGTTTAGTGTGGAAGTGTGTCTCATTACCTGACACTATCCTTGGTAGATTTTGGGGAAAAAAGGCCTCCCATTGGGGAGGTGTGATCCAAATCATTTCCGACAAGAACAATTGGCTATCGGCACATGACTCAAAGATGAACAACAAAGGAATTTTTAAGGCTATGGGTGATGAAGGAGATTAAATTTTTGACATGAAGGGTCCCATGTCATCATGATTGATGTCCAATTTTGTATGCAATGTATGAAAAGTCAGGAAATATATGGTTGCATGAAAAGGAATAAAGAGACACTCATAATACCTTTCCCACGTGGAATAAAAGACAAATAAATAAATAAATGGAGAGATGAACTATAGAGAAGTTGAAGAATTAAGGATGCATGACCTTCCAGTTATTTTCCCAGTCAACTTAGAATTCTATATAATGTATCCCCACAATGAAAAATTGGTTCTTGGGCCGTGAATGATGTAGAGAGGCTACCCATATGTTACTGAGGAGCATAGACATGTACTAGAGATCCTATAACTTTCCCATTGTTGAATAAATAAGAGCCTGGTCGAAGCCAAAAGAATGTTGGTTTTCCCATTTTGGGTTTCCAGGGTAAAACTTTGAGTCTATGTGTGATGATTCTCATGGTTTATTTTTTATTAGGAACAGTTAATGTCTTCACTATAATTTAATGGTTGTCTGTGTATATTCTATAGACGAGAGGTTCATATTTCTATTTTATGAGCTTGTTTTATATTAATATGGTTTTCAATGGGTTAATACACTAGACTAACAACTATATAATTGTATCCATGCAATGAATTCAGAGGTTGGAAATCAACGACCCTCCTCCCATAGTTGTTTCTATTCATTCATGGTTTTCTAATTTTGTTTCCAGTTGTTGAGCTCATTCTCGACCTCATTTGGAATTTTTCCTTTGGCCATAAATCATAGACATTATACATATCTAAGTTTTGGTTTGTTTGGGCGCTCATTAGCTTCCCAAAAACCATATCCCTATTTTTTCAAACTTTCCTGCTACCAAATTTGTCCAAAATGTTTTCTTCCATCGTCGTATGCCAAATCAAATTCTTAAATGGTCTTGATTTTTGGTGTTCACTAAAAAATCGACTTGGTTTCCCTTTCAATAAAATTTCCTTCCCCATTCGACCGGTAGACATCTCTTGTCCGAATCAACTTGAATAATATTGACTTGGGTAAATCCGACTTGAGTAATTTTGACTTGGGTAAATCCAACTTGAGTAGTTTTAATTTGAATTTCCTGACACAATTTTGCTTCGACCCAACTTGCATTTCCCGACTCAATTTTTTTATTTAAACCAAATTTCTTTTCCCAACTCAACTTGACTCATTATTTCTTTCTAACTTGAATTGAGATTGATTGGTTTAGAATCATTTTCTAACATCTAAACAACCAAATTTATAATTATTTTAATAAATAATTTGTGTTGGTGAGACAGATAGGCTATAAGCCTCTTGTTTATGGATCACTTATTTTCGAGGCTACAAATACATAGCTCTGAGACTTCCTATCTGATCAGTTTCTAAATCCCTAGAAGGGAAGTGGAACAACTGAAGGATTGTTGAGAAGAGAAGAGGTACAATTCCTGGGGTGGGACAAGATGTCGAGAATGAGAGGTTGTAGACTGGTTGTTGTAGTTGGCACCTTAGTCTGAGCATTTTTGTTGTTTGATATACCTTAGTACATGTTAGGAATCCCTTTACCTAGTGTATTTATAGCCGCAACTTGGGGGTAACCCACTGCTGAGAGTTTATGAGCACTACAGTCTATGGCTAGGAGGAACATCTGAGGTCTACAACAATTCGGTGAATTATTACAAAAGATAAGTGATCTTCTTATGTGAACTATTCGGCTGAGTATTATGCATATTTATGTTAATTATATGGTTATGTAACTATATGGTGTTGTAATTATATTTACATGTTCTTTACTGTGTGTGTAATATACTTAATTATGTTTGTTGTAATTACACACAATTAAGGCATGGTTTGTATATGTTGTAGAACTACATATTTGTTCATATGAAGGGAATTTTTATTAAGTAATAAATGGTATCAGAGATTCATGATTGTTGAGTGGCATGGACCAGCTTGGGGTGGTGGATGCTACAATGTGGTATCATAGCAAATTATTTAAGTTTACAGTAATGAGGGATGTTACAAAATGGTATATGAGCTAAGAATAGAGGTAAAAGGACTCATCTAGGTGTTTGGGTATGTTATAGAATAATATAAGATAAAAATATTATGGGATGATGGTAATAGGGTACATCACATCAATGAGGATTCACCCATTGTTATAGAGAAATGGAAAAATAAACTAGAGTATTGGGAAATATTTCTTGATACTTTAGATGACTTCTACAATGATCATACAATAATGGATGGAAGTAATTCATCTTCAAAGGATTTCTAAGATAAGAATTTTTTTTGATGTTGACCGCATTTCACTCCATGTAATATCAATTATTATGGATGGGGATTTGAATAATGTGACAAGTGAACCAATATATTTTGGACAGAAATGCAATAAGGGAAATCCAACACTCAATCCTATGATGTATTTTGAGAAATAAAAGATGTTTCTAGTTAGATCAAGAAACAAGGATGAAGGGGAGATGATTTGGATTGGAAATTCCACCTCAGATATATTCTATGATGATTAAAGTGAGACTATTCATGTTGATATTGATAGGTGGAAGCCTATTTAAGGTAAATACAAGAGAAAAATATTAGAACAATATTGGGTACCAAATTCTGATGGCATGGAACTTGAATATGTTCCAATTAATACCATAGTTTAGACATGGATGGAAAAGAAATAACTATTCATTAAGACCAAGATAAATAAATGTGTTGTATAATATTTACTTGATCTACTTGAGAAAAGACAATGAGATTAGCTGGAGATGAAGAACATGAATTCAATTTTTTCCTTTGAAGGATTAATTAATACACATGAAGAAAAATAATTAATGTTTGTTGTATATGAAATATTGTCTTCTTATTAATGTTTGAGGAGTTTTATATTATTTAGTACATATAAGTCAATTTTGGTTCAACTTCAATCTATTTATGTGATGATACTTTATGTGAATTAGATGACACCATTCAATATTTAACTTTTAAATGCTTTGTCTAGATAACATAACTTCTCACTATATCAAACATGGATACTCAAATCCGATAATGCACTTAAAACCATCTTCTAGAATTGGTATATTAAAATTATATTGGACTAGCTAATTAGTATTGTTTTCAATGTAATATTTGCAAACACTTCATGAATAAATATTAGACACTTGTGATAAATAAATTGGGATTTCCCTAATATTCTTTATTATATCTAATATAAATCAAATTGTACTACTATATTACATTCTAATTCGCAATAATTTGATTTTAATCATTCAACATCACAACTAAAATTATAAAATATTTTATCTCGTAGACTTTGAAACGGTGCCTACCTCTTTATTAACTTATACTCAACAAAAACATGAGATTTACTATGTTGATAATTTAATTTTCTATAGTAACAAAGACAATATTATATCATTAAATTATAGCTTTAGTATAGGCCAATCTAAAGGGTTTGCAACCTTGTACTAGTATAATAACTTATACTCAACAAAGACATAGTACTTATTTGGTGTCAAAAACTAAAACAGTTAATAATAATAACAAACACAATATTAATACATCATTAAATAACTTTATAAGTAAGAAATTTCTACTCAAACTATCAAACTATTATTCATGAGACAAATCTTGATGATTTTTTCTTTTAATACAAATATAAATAATGATAATAAAAATAAAGTAAGGAATCAAAATTTTAGTGGAATATTAATATGTTATTTTCAATATAATATGTTCAAACATTTCGTGAATAAACAATGAACACTTTCAATAACTAGTTCAATGGTTTTCCATCTTTCCTCTCATATTTGCAAAAAATCAAATTGTACCACTTTGTTGTTATTCTAATTCATAATTTATTTTGATTGATAAAATAGTAAACCTATACTTTTATAAAATATTTTATCTTGTCAACTCCAAAATGGTGCCAATCTCCTATAATAAAATAATATTGGTTATTATGCTAACAATAAATTTTTTTATAGTAACACACGCAATATTAAAATTTCATTAAATAGGTTTATAAGTCACTATAAAATGATTCCAACCCCCTAATAGTACATTAACTCAACACAAATGCAATAGATATTATATCAAAGTATAATTAAAATGGTTAATAATAAATACTAGACACATTATTAACACCAATGCCATTAAATAACTAAATATCGGTAAGAAATTTCTTGCACAATATATTATTCATGAAGCAATCCTCAAAAATTAACTTTTAATAGAAAAATATAAATAATAATAATAGAAATAAATAATTTTACTATTCTAATTTATAATTAATTTTCATTATTAAAACGGTAAACTTAGACTTAGTCTTATATAATATTTTCTCTTGTCAAATATAAAATGGT
>JZKD02S1627478.1:11934-23237 GCA_000966675.3 Picea glauca | reverse complement strand
TCCAGGTTATATCAAAAGTCTGTTTTCAAATTTAATTACTATTGCACTGGAAGCAGGTTATATCAAAAGTCTGTTTTCAATTTTTTTTTCAAATTTAATTATATCAAAAGTCTGTTTTCAAAAGTCAGTTGGAAGCATGCACAGAGACTCGGTCTAAGAATGCGAATTCGTAAATTACCTCCTCCGAGAATTCGAATGCGTAAATTACCTCCTCCGCTGCGTCCTCGGCGTCCACGTCCACTGCGTCCTCGGCGTCCCTGCTCCACTGCATCCTCGGCGACTTCGGCGACTTCGGCAGAGCCCTCGACACAGAGACAATGACACTCGATTGCAAACAAAAAAATTTTGAAACAATGACACTCGATGTGTGGCAATTATATAAACACACTTTCGGCCGAACTATTGTTCGACCGAAAGATTATTCGGCCGAACATTCTTTCGGCCGAAAGAATGTTCGGCCGCAAACAAGTTGACGGAAAAAAATTATCCGGCCGACCAAATTTCTTCACGCAAATCGAGAGCCCGGTTATGGGTCCGTTCGATTTGACGTTTACGTTTTCGGCCGAGCAATAGTTCGGCCGAAAAATATATGTTTCGGCCGAAAAATATATGTAGTTCGGCCGAAAGTTGGTTTTTCGAAATTTTGGAGACCAGATTGTCACGAAAGTGTAACCCACCTTCGTGATTCCACCCAGGAGCCATTGAAAAAATTACTAGAAACATCCCCAAGATAGTTTCACAAGATCAAAATGAGGCTCTTATAAGAAAAATTACTTTAGAAGAAGTAGAGAAAGTTGTCATGGAAATTCCAAAAACGCAAATCCCTAGGTCTGGATGGTTTCACTGCAAATTTCTTCCAAACTTGGTGGTCAATAATAATGAGCATGATGTTCTCGAACTAGTTGAATATTCTGGCTGCTTTTCAATGATTCTTCCTGCCCTCAATGACAACTTTATTTTTCTCTTTCCTAAAGAAGATAAAGGTGAAGATACTAGCAAATATTGACCAATTTCCCTTTGTAATGTCATCTACAACATTATCACCAAGATCATTGCTAATAAACTCAATCCAATTCTTCCTCACCTAATCTCCCTGGAACAATTTGGCTATGTGGAGGATAGATAAATATTGGATTGCATCATTTTATCTCATGAAATTATATACTCCTTGAAATCTTCCAAATCTATAGGAATGTTAATCAAATTGGATTTATCAAAATCTTTTGATAAAATAAGTTTGCAATACATTCAACGCCTTCTCCTGGATTTTGGATTTTCTTCATCTTGGGTCACCTGGACCCACTCCCTTATCTCCTCCTCCTTCTTCTCTATTATTATCAATGGTTCCCCTTCCTATACTTTGCATCCTTATAGAGGCATCGGGCAGGGAGATCCCCTTTCACCTTTCCTCTTTTTTCTCATGACATAAGGTCTTGGAGCATTCCTCAACTCTGTTATCTCCCAATGCCAAATATCTAGTCTCCACCTTCATGGAAAACACACCCCTATCTCTCACCAACAATTTTTTGATGATACCTTGCTTATGGGCATTACAATTGTGAAAGAGGCACAAGCTATCAAAGAAGTTCTTTATAAACCACTTCAAATCCCAAATTTATTTCTTCAACACTCATATTTCCATCCAAAAAATATTCAATAATTCTAGGCTTTCAAAGAAGAAGCCTACCATCCAAATACGAGAGCCCCCTTAATTGTTAATCCTCTAAGACATGCCAATTGGGAATATCTTTTAGTCAAAATGGAAAAGAAATTATCCAATTGGACCTTTCTCTCTCTTAATCTTCCCAACCGCCTAATCCTCTTAAAATATTTCCTTAAGTCATGCCCCTTTATATTTTCTCTATGGCAACCCCAAAAGCTATCATCCAAAAGGAAAAAAATATTCAACTCTGTTTCTTGTGGGGAGGTGCTAAAAAACAAAGAAAATTGGTTCTAGTCAGATGGGAAATTGTTTTCCAACCAAAGTTAGCATGGGTTCTTAGTCTTAGAGATCCTGATACTCTAAGTGCCATCCTAGGAGCCAAAAATTGGTGGAGATGGATTCAAACCAGAAATAGTTTGTGGGGAAAGATATGGAAAAATAAATATTTTCCTCTCACAAAAATGGTGACATAAGGATCAGGTATTTGGAACAAAACCTATCTTAACAAGAATATCATTCAGCAACATTTTTTTGCGTAATTTTGCAATGGAAAGAACACTTTTTTGGAGGATGCTTGGCAACAATCCCCTCCTTAGAGCAACAAACAACACCTTCACTCTCTCAAAAATCATCTTACAGAGAAAGGAAAAATATGGATATGGCAATATTGGAAGGAGCATCACCACGAGGAAACTTGGTGAAATTGGATCCCCATGCTCATAGAAAACCAACCTCACCTCCAAATTCAACGGGAAGAAGTCTCGATAGATTTGAAGCATCACAAATTTCTCTTCATGAGGGTGAGGATAAACTATAATGGGGGCATGATTCCAAAGGAAACTTTACTCTAAATGAGGCTTACAACTTAATAATCTCTCAATAAGTTCTTCCCCCAACCCCTTCTGGCTGCCACAAAATCTAGTCTGGCCAAAAGTTTCAACGTTCCTTTGGCTTATAATCAAAAATTAAATTCTTACTTGGGAAAAACTAAAAAAAAAAAAGGCTCCACAAGCCCTTCTATTTGCTCTCTTTTCCAAAAAGAAGAAAAATCAACAGTGCACATTCTCAACCAATGTTAGTTTGCTTCTCACCTTTAAGATAAAAGTGCATAATTTTTCAGAAAAAAAAAAAGACAAAATAGAACCAACATCTCCACTACCTTACAACAATGGAACTCTCAAGATTT
Organism: Picea glauca; assembly: GCA_000966675.3. Classification (NCBI taxonomy): domain Eukaryota; kingdom Viridiplantae; phylum Streptophyta; class Pinopsida; order Pinales; family Pinaceae; genus Picea; species Picea glauca. The sequence continues at coordinate 20,388 of JZKD02S1627478.1, read as the reverse complement.
ATGAAAACCTATTCTCCATACTCCATAGAACATGGAACCTCCTTTTAGGTTTCATGGTGTAGGGAATCTGGAAAGAACGAAACAACAAGGTAAAAAATATAATTATGTTCTCAGAAGAGACTGCCAGAAGAATTATCATATCTTAATTTAAATTTGATAAATTTGATAAGAATTCTTTATAAGTGATTATTTTAGGTAATTTTCACATTATCTTGTCGTCAATTTTTAGAATACTTGACTGAATATGTAAATCAACTATTTCTACTTGGGCTGGGCTATGTGGCTTTTTAGTTCCATGTAATCATTGGTTCAAATCCTAAGTGAGTAAGGATAATAATATGAATAACATTTATAAAACAAATTAAAAAATATACATATACTATAATGTTATTTTTATTCTCTATTTAAGAAGTGTAAAGATAATAATAATAAAATGTTTATATTTATTCAAATAAGAAAAAAAATGTAATTTTATTTGTAAAAACAAAATTTTAATGTAATAAATGTTATATGCATAAAAAAAAAACCATTTTCAACCTTGGGTATTGCTTTGCTCTTGCTCATAAGCCATTTCATCTTACTTTTTAATAAGAAATGTTTTAAAAAAAATATGACATCATCATTTCAAAAGCTATACTAGAGATTACAGTTGCATTGTCTTATCTTCCAACATTGTTTTCTTTACAGTAAACATCAAAGAGAATAAAAGTATTATAACATGTAAGATTGTTTTTATAAACATAAAATGTTTTTTCCTACTGAATTCAAATTCTTTAATTTAGTTATATTTCAGATTTGTGTTCATTCATTTTCCTTATAGATAAGTGAAAAAGATGTGTCTAAGAAAGTTAGTATAAAAATAATATTTATTCATAATCATGTTATAGATATTAAATGATCCTTAGTAATAAAAAAAAAAATAGTTTTTTATATGTTTAGAATTAAATATAATTTCATTTAGAGTTAATCATAATTTCACTGTAATAAACTTTTATAAATATATGTAAATGTCTATTAAAGTGTTCAACTTTCCCATTTTCCAATATATTTGTATTTTAGATAATAATAATAAAAAAAAACCTTTTATAAGATTTTATATAGAGTTTTATTTGAAACATGATTTACAAATAAAATACATATTCTTTTTAAACTTAGACATTAAACAATGAAATATAAAATAACTAAATTATTTGAAAAATGTTTGTATAAATTCTATTTTTTTTATTGGACATTGAACAAACAGTGAAGGGGCATCTAAGCTGTCAAAATCACTCGAGAATGGCACCCGGCCTGAGCCACACCAACCAACCCTTAACATGGTTGGATTTTTTGTCCCCCTGAGTCACACCAACCTATCCTACACCTCGAGAACTGTATAAACTCTTTTTAAGACAAAAAGAAAAAACAATTAAACCAAATCCACTCAATTTTTATTAAAATAATCATACACTAATAAAACTATAAAGTAAATTTTATTATTATGAAATCTAAATATAAGAATCATGCACTAGTTAAACTATAAAGTAAGTAGAATTATTGTTAGAAGATCTAAACATTGAATAATGAAATATTGAATCACAAAATGAGTAGAATTTATAAATAAATAAATTATTTAAATTTGTTTTTACATAGTTTTAGAATTTTAATAAGTAAATAAATCATTTCAAAAAAGTTTATATAAAGTTTTAAAATTTTTTATTAATAAAAACATTACTCACTTTTAAAAAAAATTATATATTATCCATTTCATAAAAACACACAATATATGCATGTTATTCTCACAAATAACCCTTAAAAAAAACACAACAAAGGAAACAATTCGTGTCACCCAAGTTAGAGTGAAATTGTTAGTTCTATTTTCACATAGTTGTCTTATTCCACTTGCATTTCATAAAAACACACAATATATGCATGTTATTCTCACAAATAACCCTTAAAAAAACACCACAAAGGAAACAATTCGTGTCACCCAAGTTAGAGTGAAATTGTTAGTTCTATTTTCACATAGTTGTCTTATTCCACTTGAATGGAAAGAGCCAAAAATATATGTTATGACTAAAATATTTTATTTTAATTAAAATTTTACAAACTCATTGAATTTAAGGTATTCGAGGCACTCAATTACTTGAAGTCACTGGTTGGAAAACTCAACTTATCCTTATGTAAAGTAAAGAGCATCTTGGAATCTATCCTTGTGATACAAGTATAAGTCATTTTCTTTTTAAATCTAACAAATTATACATCTAAAATTCTACTCATCATTATATATCACTTTCATCTGGTATACATTTTAATTTCCTTTAATCTGTAGGATGTTATGACTACATGCCTAATGGAATGCCTCTGCAGGAAGTTTGCTTCCCTCTCCCTTTCTTACTCAGTCTTGTTGATCCACTCAAGTATAAACCTATTTTAAATCATTTATAGTGATGGGTACTAGGATTACACCTACAACAACCTACGTGTGACTTCTAGTGCTAACACACTGCATAACAAATATCTGGTCTGGTGTTAACTAGATACATCAATGATCCAATCAGTTGTTTGTATAGGGTCGGATCAATATCGTCAGATTCAGAATAATACACACTCAATTTCTTCAGATTCGTCACCATAGGTGTAGCCATGGTATTACAGTTCTACATCCCAAACTTCTTCAATATCGCAACTGTGTACTTCCCCTGAATCAGGAAGATCTCATAAGTTATATGCCACACCTATAGTCCCAAGAATCAGTGCATCGTACCAAGTCACTTCATCTCAAACTCAGAGGTCAACACATACTTGCATTCAACAATAAGTCTCTCTATATCGATGAGGAATAAATTATAAACTTAGAGGACCAAAATGAGGGACTCACCATTATCAAACTTATAGTATAGGTTAGGATCAACACCACTTTTTCTGAAGTCCAAATTCATCAGGTTTCCATCAATCCTCGCATACCAAGCTTGAGGTGCCTGCTTGAGTCCATATAAGGCCTTCTTCAACCTGCACACATGAGACTCCTTCTCATGTATCACAAAACCATTTGGATACTGGATGTATACGTCTTCCTCAATATCTCCATTGAGAAAGGTTGTCTTCACATCTATCTGATGTAGTATCCAATCCATGGATGTTGAAAGGGAAATAATTGTATAGATAGAATATTATCAAGCAATAGGAGAAAATGTATCCTCATAATATATTTCCTCCACCTGAAACAATCCTCTAGAAACAAATCTCACTTTGTGCTTCTCGATGCTCTCATCAGAAGTGTTTTTGATCTTATAGATTCACTTGAAATTCATTATAGACTTCCCCTCAGGTCTCGAAACAATATCCCACACATCATTCTTCATGATGGATTGATACTCCTCCATCATGGCATCTCTCCATACTAGCTGACTAGATGCCTCCTCATAACATGAAGGCTCATAATCAATTATGTGGCTCATAGTTGTGGCATAGCACAAATATCTTTAAGGTATTTTACGCTCTTGGAAGGTACCATGAGGAGATGCATGTCTTTCTGCCTCTTGCAGAGTCTGATGATCCCATGCATGTCTCGTTCAAACTACTACAATATCTCTCGGAACATCAATTGGAGCTACAAGATCAACAAGATCAATTGGATCAATAGGATCAATTGTCTCCCTCTAAAATTTTGGAGGGTTATGGGAGAAGGCACCATATATTATTGTCTCCCACTATCGATCTTCATGTGATATCCTCTATATATCTTGAAGACTACCTCCTCCTCAAAGATAACATCTCTACTCACCTCAATCTGTCTCTAACCAAGTATGTAGATTCGGTATGCCTTCGAAGATTCATTGTACCCCACAATTGTACCCTTTTTTCCTAAAGGGTCTAGATTTATCCTTTTCTCCTTGGGTACATGAATGTATAATAGACACCCAAATATCCTGAAGAGTCCAACTTCAGGATTCACTCATGAACTGTGTCCATACTAGAAATCTCATGGTTCCCTTGTGGAACACATTTCTAAGACATATCAATTTTTCCTCATGGATCCAATGTCTTCTCTAGGACACATCGAGGTTCCCTCATGGAGCCAATTCCCCCCAAGACATATCCAAGTTTCCTTGTGAAAAAAATGTATTGGTTCCTTCATATGACCGTCTAAGGCACATCAGTATGAAGTCCAAATAGGACCCTGAGGGGAGAATGTCTCATGATGTTGCCTCAAACATCAACACATTGACACAAGCTTCATGTGATATCGACTAAGAGGGCTTTTCACTGCTTCTCACTTCAAAGTAAGTCTACAATGATCACATTAATATTCCAATTCAAGGAAGTGTAAGAGACCACCTATAAACTGTGTATACAACAAGAGGAATTTTAAGATATGGTTGTGCTACCACAATGATCTAATGGTTTCCTCATCAATATCGTGTGTCTTATTTTCACTACTCAACCTTACACTCATTTTTCACAGGAAAACACTACCTCCACATGTAATAAATACATTTTCCTATTGAACGTTTACTTTTTACAGCAGACAAATGCAGAGTAAAGGATTCATTGTTTTAACTCTTGGAAGTTTGAAACTTTGTCTCCCTCGAAAAATAGATTCCATTCATTTTGTTAAAAATGGAATTTACATGCACCTCATGAACACAAATCTTCTTGATGTTGGACATAAAAAAAATAACTTCAGGCTGGATACTAGAGAGGTCTTTCTTCACAACTCCAGCCTTCTCTGCACACAAAGGAAAAACTATAACTCTATTGGGAATCTTGCACACATAACTTCCTTCAAGTTGAGCAATGTTGGGTCTACTTTCAACCCATTCTGGGACTATATTGTTTGCTTGTCACAAAAAAGACGCTCTTAAACCCAATGACTATAAAATTGTTATTGTAATCATTATAGATTAATAAAAATGTAGTGATTCTTTTTCTCCAATATAGAATCCTTCCCCTTTATGTCATTTTTCGGATCATCCTACACAACATAATGAATCGATATTTTGTTTATGAAATCCAATCTCATTATTAAAAAATGAGCAGTGTGTCATTAACACCCACGCCAACGACATCCTTAGTAGTAAAAAAAAAATCCAACGATGGATCCACATCAGGCGTATAGTTGTTATCCTCGACGTATGTTTCATCTCGTACCCACACCAAAGGGTAGCTTCTACATCCACAATGATATCTTTAGGATCAACTATAGATGAGTAAAACAACTTCTAATGGGTATTTCTCCTAAAAAACATAATTGTTTAAGTTTCACGCCATTATCTCTTACATGAAAACATAGCGCAAGCATGTAGAAATAATCATACAAAATGCAAGATATATTTCTCATTTTCTTGGGCCTCCCATGAAGGAGTCAAGCCGAGTCCTACTCTGATACAATGTTGAATTTTTATGTGAGATGATATAAGATTACAATGATGAGTGTTCCATATATACAGAACATATGGTCAACATCCATGAAAGGATGCGTCCCTTTGGATAATAAATAACTATTTATTATTATTATTACTTATTATATTTAGTAATCAATAATTATATTATTAATTATTAATCTAGGAGAATGTCTTCCTAATGTTTTCCAAACATCAACACCCATTCAGGATATAGGATGAGCCATTGAAAAAATCACTAGAAACATCGCCAAGATAGTTTCACAAGATCAAAATGAGGCTCTTATAAGAAAAATTACTTTAGAAGAAGTAGAGAAAGTTGTCATGGAAATTCCAAAAATGAAAACTCCCAGGTCCAGATGGTTTCACTGCAAATTTCTTCCAAACTTGGTGGTCAATAATATTGAGCATGATGTTCTCGAACTATTTGAATATTCTTGCCATTTTTCAATGATTCTTCCTGCCCTCAATGACACCTTTATTTTCGTCATCCTAAAGAATATAAAGTTGAAGATCCTAGCAAATATCGACCAATTTCCCTTTGTAATGTCATCTACAACATTATCACCAAGATCATTGCTAATAAACTCAATCCAATTCTTCCTCACCTAATCTCCCTAGAACAATTTGGCTATGTGAAGGATAGACAAATCTTGGATTTCATAATTTTATCTCATGAAATTATATACTCCTTGAAATCTTCCAAATCTACAGGAATGTTAATCAAATTGATTTATCAAAAGATTTTGATAAAATAAGTTGGCAATACATTCAGCGCCTTCTCCTAGATTTTGGATTTTCTTCATCTTGGGTCACCTAGACCCACTCTCTTATCTCCTTCTCCTTCTTCTCCATTCTTATCAATGGTTCCCCTTCCTCTAATTTCCATCCTTATCGAGGCATCAGGCAGGGAGATCCCCTTTCACCTTTCCTCTTTTTTCTCATGACATAAGGTATTGGAGCATTCCTCAACTCCGTTATCTCCCAATGCCAAATATCGGGTCTCCACCTTCATGGAAAAGACACCCCTATCTCTCACCAACAATTTTTTGATGATACCTTGCTTATGGGCATTACAACTGTCAAAGAGGCACAAGCTATCAAAGAAGTTCTTGAAAACTTCACGCAAACCTCTAGCACCAACATAAACCACTTCAAATCCCAAATTTATTTATTCAACACTCATATTTCCATCCAAAAAAAATCAATAATTCTAGGCTTTCAAAGAAGAAGCCTACCATCCAAATACGAGAGCCCCCTTAATTATTAATCCTCTAAGACATGCCAATTGGGAATATCTTTTAGTCAAAATGGAAAAGAAATTATCCAATTGGACCTTTCGCTCTCTTAATCTTCCCAGCTGCCTAATCCTCTTAAAATATTTCCTTAATTCATGCCCCTTTATATTTTCTCTATGGCAACCCCAAAATCTATCATCCAAAAGGTAAAAAATATTCAACTCTGTTTCTTGTGGGGAGGAGATAAAAAACAAAGAAAATTGGCACTAGTGAGCTAGGAAATTGATTTCCAGCCAAAGTTAGCAGGGGGTCTTAGTCTTAGAGATCTTGAAACTCTAAGTGCCATCCTAGGAGCCAAAACTTGGTGGAGATGGATTCAAACCATAAATAGTGGGTGGGGAAAGATATGGAAAAATAAATATTGTCCTCTCACAAAAATGGTGACATAAGGATCAGGTATTTGGAACACAACCTATCTTAACAAGAATATCATTCATCAACATTTTTTTGGGTAATTTTGCAATGGAAAGAACACAGTGTTTTGGGAGGATGCTTGGCAACAATCCCCTCCTTGGAGAAACAAGCAACACCTTCACTCTCTCAAAAATAATATTACAGAGAAAGGAAAAATATGGATATGGAAATATTGGAAGGAGCATCACCACAAGGAAACTTGGTGAAATTGGATCGCCATGCTCATAGAAAAGCAACTTCACCGCCAAATTCAACGGGAAGAAGTCTGGACAGATTGAAGCATCACAAATTTCTCTTCATGAGGGTGAGGATAAACTGCGATGGGGGCATGCTCCCAAAGGAAACTTTACTCCAAAAGAGGCTTACAACTTAATAATCTCTCAAGAATTTCTTCCCCCCAACCCCTTCTAGAAAAAAATCTAGAAGCATAATATCTGGCCAAAAGTTTCAATGTTCCTTTGGCTTTTAACCAAAAATAAAATTCTTACTTGGGAAAACCTCAAAAAAGAGGCTCCACAGGCCCTTCTATTTGCTCCCTTTTCCAAAAAGAAGGAGAATCAACAGTGCACATTCTCAACCAATGTTGGTTTGCTTCTCACCTTTAGGATAAAAGTGCATAATTTTTTAGAAAAAGAAGACGAAATAGAACCAACATCTCCACTACCTTGCAGCAATGGAACTCTCAAGATTTATCCAACCCTATTCTCCATACTCTATAGAGCATGGAACCTCCTTTTAGGTTTCATGGTCTAGGGAAACTAGAAAGAACAAAACAACAAGGTAAAAAATATAATTGACATCCTATGGAGACAAGTTGAAAGAATATTTGGGAAACCATTTTAAGAGAGTCTTGGAATGAACAATATTGGAATTGCTCTTTCTCTCAAGATATTATTCTTAGCTCCCTAGGTATTTCTTCCAACTCTCTTTTTTTCCCTGCAAGACTCCTCCCTTTTCTCTTCTGCTCCCACTGTTTGGTCGCCTCCTTCATATGGCTTCATAAAACTAAATTTTGATGGTACCTCGAAAGGAAAACTAGGTTTAGCAAGTTTGGGAGATGTTATGAGAGAAGAATTCTCATATTTAAATTTGATAAATTTGATAAGAATTATTTTCATGTTTAGCTTTTTATCATCTACTCTCTCTTTCCTTTTCCATTCCAGGTTATAATGATTATATAAATAAGTGATTATTTTAGGTAATTTTCACATTATCTTGTTGTCAATTTTTAGAATACTTCATTAAATATGTAAATCAACTATTTCTACTTAGGCTCGGTTGTGTGGGTTTTTAGTTCCATGTAATCATTGACTCAAATCGTGAGTAAGTGAGGATCGATTAGTATGAATAATATGAAT
>JZKD02S1627477.1:712628-742051 GCA_000966675.3 Picea glauca | reverse complement strand
TGGTCACCTATTAAAAGATAAGTACCAATTCTTTGTTCGTTGTATGCTTTGTATTTGTATTTGCATTATAATTAATGATTAATTCTTGTATATATATGTTGCATGTAGGTGTTAATGTTGCTTCCGCATGAACAAGTGTATGAGTAGAGTATTGGCGTCCTTTTAATTGCATTAGATAGATAAATATTTATATGTGTGAATACTAAATGTTATCTCTATCTTTCGGTTAAGTTTTATATGTGATTATTTCCGCAAAGTTACTCGGTGGAATGGCATGGCTTGTTGTTTAAGGCCGAGAATGTCACAGAAATGGTATTAAAGAAATAAGGGAAAATCAAAGGTTTATTTGGTAGCGCTACCCAGCCGGGGTCATCGGCCGAGGGACATTACACTTAGTGTCCATTTTCTCCCATAAATGAGACCAAAAATTTCCCAAAAAGTGAGAGTCTTTATCTAATATAATATATGTAGGAAGTCCAAAATGAACCCATACATTAGAAAAGAACATCTGTGTTTTTTTTTCAGATGTGACATGTTTCCTGCATGGCATTAGAATACACATCTTGATGAATTTGTCCACCATTACATATAGATAATCATGACCTGTCCTTGACATCAACAACCCCCCTACAAAGTCCATGGAGATACTTTCCCATGGTTGTGAGGGTACTGGAAGTGGTGTATATAACCCCATCTTTCTATTGCTAGGATTACTTGTGGCACACATGAGACACCCTTTGATTTACATGGAAACTGTCTCGTTCATTTGAAGCCAATAAAAATATGTTTGTAACTATGCTACTGTCTTACCAACCCAAAAATGACTAGAGATAAGAGATGTATGAGCTTATCTAATTACATTTACTCTTTCATCTCTTGGTATACATAACTTTCCAAGATGATATAATAAAATTTCATGCATATAATAATCTGACTATTGATTTTTGCGAGTTAATGCATCATATACTTCTTTAAAATCATTATCCCTAGCATATTGTTCAAGATAACTTTCATTTTCTAAAGGATTATACCTGAGTATTGTTGATGCATTAATTACTAGTCTTGATAACATATCTGCAACCTTGTTATGAATACCCTTCTTGTACTTGATCACCATATGAATTTTTCGTAGAAAACCCATCCACCTAAAGTCTCGTGAATGTTGTAGCTTGGTTTGTGATTGAAAATATTGTAATGGCTAATGATCTGTATGAATTATTGTCTCCTTTCCCATTAAGTAATGCTTCCATTTATTTAAACTTTGTACCAACTCATACAATTCCTTATCATATGTTTGGTAGTTAATAATAGCTTGAGTGAAAGTCTCAGAATGATAACATATAGGTTTACCTTGTTGCATCAAGATTATGCCCATGTCATATCTGATTGCATCGGTTTGAATCTCAAATGGTTGTTGTAGATTTGGCAATGCCAGAACTGGTGCGCTACTTATTTTTTCCTTCAATGTCTTGAAGGATTTATGTTTCTTGCCTCCCCATTGAAAGACCTGTCTAGCACTCGTTAATTCATGTAGAGGTACTACTATGTATGATAAATTAGCAATGAATTTCCTCCATCACTGTTCTGCTCCTAAAAAGCTCCTGACTTTGGTGGAAATAGTTTGCTTGGGCCATTTTACAATGACTTCTATTTTTGTTACACATTATTTTCATCACCCCTATGACTGTTAATGACGTAAACCTATCCTTTGTCTTTAGAAGGATCAATTGCCTTAATCCCTGAAGAATAATGAAGATATATTTTCCCAGAAAGATGAAAATGATATTTTCCTTTGTAAAAACTTTATAAAGAGGGATCGTCGCACTCTGTTCATTGTTAAGGGTGTGACTATCTAGGATCGTCTTAGAATGCACCATACTTTCCTACGACGTCGTCGCACTCTGCTCAGTATTAAGGGTGCGAAAGTCTTTCGTACGAAGGAAAAAAAGAAGCTTCGCGATAGTTTTAGAATGGAAGCTTCGAGGATGAGTTGGCCTCTGATCGGTTTGGATATTTTTCGCATCCATGATCTCATGGGATTATCCTAACCTCCTCACCCTATCCTTTTCAACCTATAAAAGGAGAGGATTTCTCATGGGGAAAGTTATCTTGGGAAAGTTAGCTTGATTGGGTTTGAGTAATTTTTGTAGCTTGGAGTTTTTKGGMCTATRTTGKVWTTAATATTTTCTTTGTCAAGATAGATTGTGAGWGAAKTTCAAATCTACAATCTBAGAATCCARGAAGAATAAGTGTGTGGGAARCAAGGAACTATTGGAAGGGACCTTACAACATMAAGGCATGAATYGTATTCTCCTTTTCATATTTCTAATACAACAATATATTTCTTTCCCATAAAATTCTTCTTATTTTATTGTATGACTCGTTGATCACATACATAGGTTTTGTTAAGTATACATTGTTTCTTTCACTTCATTCGCTTGTGTATTTTTATAGGTTCAATTTCCTATAAGCCTTGGAACGGAGTGATGATGACACTAGCAAGGAAAAACGACATTTAAAAGGTATGTCATTTATCTCTTATTAGTTAGTATGCGTAGTGATTAAAACTTAGGGGACGTTTTATATTTTGTCTTGTTTTGTTCTAGTTTCAGGGTGAAACTAGGGATATTAGTTTTTGTCCGCACTTACCGATTTTTCCAATAACAATTTTGCAGGATCTATTTTCAGTTGACCATTTCCTACAATGTAACCCAAATATACCAGATAATTTTTTCCAAATTCACACTTAGACATCTTCATATACAAATTATTCTTCTCCAAAAGTTCAAAACATTTCCTGACATGCATCAGATGATCTTCCCATGTTCGGTTTAAGATCAATATGTCGTCTAAATAGACAATAAAAAAATCATCTATGTAGGGTATGAACACATCATTCATCACCCTCATACAAGTTGCTAGTGTGTTACATAAACCAAATGGCATAACGTCCAACCATTCAACCAAGTTGTGCTTGGTCTTGAAAGCAATTTTCCATATGTCGCCTTCAACAATTATGATCTAAAGGTAACCACTTCTCAAGATCAACTTAGAATAGATCGTCTATTCTTGGAAGAGGATAATGGTTCTTTACTGTAATCTTGTTCAGGGCTCGGAAATCAATACACATCCTCCATGTGTCATCTTTTTTTGGAACTAATACAATAGGAGAACCACATTGAGAGGATCTTGGTCTAATGATTCATGTATAGAGAATCTCCCAAACTTGCTTCTTGATTTCTACATTCTCGATTATTGATGGCATGTACATTCCAATGTTGGGAAGAGGAACATCCTGCTACAAATATATTTCATGTTCAACCTCCATTTTAGGAGGCATCCCTATAGGTTCCTGAAACAACTTATCATAATTAGATATGAGGTTGATCAAATCCTTATTATGATTTGGATCACAACTTGATAAAGCATTTTTTATATATTCCTCTTTATGTTTCACTATCATGAGAAAAAAATATTTCCTTGCACTCACGAGTCTTTTCATTTTCCCTGTGCACACTAAAGAAACATTAGTTTTGATGTGATGAGATCTGAAATTATATTCAATCCCATCCTTAAGAAGACGATATTTATTTTCTTCTCAATAGAACACAACATTCCTGTCAAATATATATGGAATACCCAAGACCGCAAATGTCAAGTGGCACAACATATAACTCAATCTCGTCAAAGAAATTAGTTGTAATTGCAAACCTGATCTTACACTATTTCATCACTTGCAACTTAGCATCATCACACACCCAACCTAATGGATATGGATTTTTGTGAGGTGCCATATTCAATCCCATATTCTTAAGAGTTTCTTCAGATATTATATTTACTTGAGATCCACTGTCAAATAAATTATCTACCTTTGTATGCTTGACTATAACTCTAACATGAAAAGGCTCTCTCCCTTTCTTCTAATCAACATCACTTTCCATCTTGGCATATTGAACTGAAGAGTTTAAAATTATAGTTGATATATATTTTATTTTTCGTGGCCATGATCTTGGATTCATCTCCATAATCTAACCCTAGATCATGATGATATGTTGCAACAATCTTATGCTTCCCTTTATCCTTGGGTTTCTTCGATCATAATTCTGGATGCAACTTCCAACACTCTGATTCCTCATGTCCCATTTTTTTATAGTGAGAACATGTAGGTATTCCCTCAGCTTGCTTCATTGTGGCTGATCTCTTACTCTTCCATTTTCCTTTCGATTTCTTCTCGTACTTCAATGGATTCTTATCTTCTCTCTCATGATTACCTTTACTATCCTCTAGATGTGTAGCTTGTACTAACACCTTGTCGATGTTATTAGGGATTAACATTAATATAGTGTGATGGATGTATGAGTGCATGCCACCAATGTACTTTAAAATAGTTTCATGAGTATACAACGAAATTCCTAGGGATAATGCCTTCTTTTAGAATTCTTGTGTATATGTCTGACTATTCTGGCATTTATCCCATCTCAGATGCTACTACTTGATCATTGTCGTTTGTGCATGTGCCAGTAGATATAATTTTTTTCTTATATCCTTAGTAAAATTATCCCAATAAGATATTACTTTACCATTTTGAGCCAGATCAACTTGCATCTTACTCTCCCACCATATTAAGGTAGTTCCACTTAGGAAACTAACTATATTTTGTCATCCCTGTTCATAATGATTTGAACCCTGTAATATACCTCTATTTGCTTGATCCAATTGTACAATTTCTCGGCCTTCAATTATCCATCATAGGTTGGAAACTCGAACTTAACATCCAATTTTAATAAAGGCATATTATGGTTAGTCTTTTTAGAGGAAGGGGAAGGGGGCTTGGTAGGTCCACCTCCTTCACCTCCTCCTTCTCCTTTTACCAAATATTCTTTGCTTGCATGAATTTTAATTATCCATTCTAATTCATATATTGTTTCTCTTAGTGATTGAATCATAGCTATGATCTCTTCATGACTCATGGGATGATCTTCTTCTTCTTTTTCAGAAGCCATCTAACGTCATCCAAATATTTTTCCAATTTCAGACTTGTAACTTGAAAGTTTTACTTTACCAAGTTTGGTTTGGCTCTTGTAAGCATCCACTTTCAAAATACTTGTCAAACCAACTCTGGTACCAACTTGATCTGAAAAATCCTTAGATGTTGATAATTTAAAATACACATATACATATACTTGATCTTTGAAATAAAATGACCGCTTGACGGTTTTGCAAATTACTTGTGAAATAATTATCTAGCTAATTCCACCTTAATGATAAATGACTTGCAAATAATTGAACTTGAAATGAACAACAATAATATAATCACATACACAAGTTGGAGAAAACAGAGTTCACCCAAATTGGGATACCTCCCCGTGTCCACTTCAAATAGAGAATTATTTTATTAATGCTCAAATGATTTCATTTTAGAATGATATTTTTACATGTTTCTCAAATGCAAAAACAAAGTGCATCGTTGATTTCCTGGCAAAAAAGCATGCAAAAATTATATAAACACTTGAAATTCCATCAAGGTGACCCCCAACACGCTGTACAATGTAGCCTCGTACCCTTCATACTCTTGGCATGCTTTACAAGACTAAAATCTGTGTATAAAAATGGTGTTTGTACAACCTTGGGATGTGTGCCATTAAATAGGAGAACCTTCTAACCTTCTTCCCAAAATTTGTGGAGTAAGTAAATACAATTTGGTTGGTTTATTAACCATATTCCAAATTTTATGTCACTCTTTAACTATAATTAGAGTGTAGTTTCTAACCAACTAAAGTTGGAAGATATTTGGTTAGAGGAGGTTATACAATTCATGCTATATTTGTTGTGTCATAGGTTCCATTCCCACCGACTTCCATATTCCATGGGCCTTTTTGTTATTTGTTATATATATACTATATATATGAAAAACCTTCGTGCGATTTTCTTTGGTACATTGTCATATGGTTATAACAATATAATATATTGTTATAATATAACACATGGTTATATACCCCCATGGGAAATGTATGTTAAGCCCCCTACGAAATACAATGTTGGTTACATGGTTGTTAACATGATCAAGGGCCAAGGGTCGAGGGCTTAGGCCCTCAACCCTTTAACCACCCATTTGAAACCTTATATATATACATATATAGTTTTTAATATGAAAAACAATAACCGTCACATGGCTTGTTGGTATGAAGGGATATGTGAAGGCTTTGGGAGGTCATGCGGTCGAACCTTGCTAGTGACAAAATTTTACACAACTGCACCAATATGGGCCAATGAGGAGTCACCACATGGTGGCCTCTCATTGGTTCTTTCAATGCCACATGTCAAACTATGATTGGAGCCACTTTTCATCATGTGATTGAACCACTTCCCAACCTGTATTTTGATTGTACCTTGCCCATTCAGCTACCAATTGGGTGCCACGTATCACCCCTCCAATGGTGACGTGTCACTTATTTATTTTCATTGTACTTTGACCTTTGACCAAGTTGATTGGAACTTTTACCACTGATAAATTTTTCATACGAGCTCCATTTGACGACTCATTTATGTCATTGGAAAGATGACAACGAGATCTATGCATTGATGGTGTGTGTGGGACGATTTGAAGTGTTTGAATTTTGATAATGTATGAACAATTCCGGACCTCTGTGGATGCTTTAGTTCTTTATGGACCTCTACGATCATTCCCTGATCCTCCTAGATCAGTTATACGAAAAATCAAATAGATGAAGGTAATCTTCCCACTTGTAAGGATTTTCCATTACACATATTCTCAACATATCCTAAATTATCTGGTTAGTCCTCTATGTTTTCCCATTTGATTTTGGATGATATTTTCTATTGAAATTCAAGCTAGTCTGAAATCCCTTAAACAATCCCTTCTAAAACTTAGAACTGAACTTGGGATCTCTATCTCACAATATTGCTTTAGGCACACCATGTAGTCAGGAAATTTTCTTCATATAAAATATTTTCGTTATTGGATTCCTTGTCAATTTTTTTCACTCGTATGAAATGTGTAGCCTTTGTAAGTTTGTCCACCATTTCCATGACAAAATTATGTTGCCTTTCTATTGTTGGAAAATTGGTGACAAAAACTATTGTAACTACCTCCTCTTTCCATTGAGGAATCAGAAATGGTTGTAATAATCCCATTGGATGGTTTTATAGTCTTCACTTTCTTACATTCCATGCACCTGGATATGTAATAAACCACATCTTTCTTTATTATCGAGAATATATACTGGCTTCTCACTACCGTAATTAATTTTTGGTACCCTATATGTCTAGAATAGGGTACATTTTTCATCTCTTTTACCACCATGTTTCTCAATTCCTGGGTGTTAGGAACATAAAATTTGTCCTTGAACAAGAGGATTCCATCTTGTAATCTTTATATTTATACTATACATGATTTTGATGTAAGCTTTATTTAAATTGTGCATAATGTTGGTCTACTATTACAACCTCCAAAATTATTTCTTTTGAATCCATTGTGAACATACTAATGGTTGCAAAATGCATTTCATGCAACCTCCTGATGAGTGCATCAACCACTTTATTCTCTTTTCCTTGTATTTTCTTGATGTCGAAGTCGTATTCACTAATAAATTATATCCATATAGTTTACCTGTCATTATGTGTGGGATGCTCAAACAATTGTTTTAGACCACTATAACATGTCTTTAACCCAATTTTTATTCCCATGATATAATGCCTCGACATTTTTAAGGAATGAACTATGGTTTCCAACTCTAAGTCATGAGTAGCATAATTTATTTCATCCTCCTTAAGATTCCTTGACTCATAACATATGGAATACCCATTTTATGTAAGGACTCCACCAATCCCTTCCTTGCATGCATTTGAGCATACAAAAAAATCTTCATCTAGATATGCAACCTTTAGAATAGGTTTAGTGGTCAATAATTCCTTCAAGTACTGATATGTTCCCTTCTGCTATAGTATAGTGATTAGATGTGTGACCTTAGATAATCCTTAAATGGATCTCCTATAATATCCAAATAATTCCATAAGGATCGTACTTATGAAACATTCTTTGGTGTTGTACAACTTTTGATTACTTCAATCTTCTCAGGGTCCGCCACTATGCCCTCTCCTAAGACAATGTGGCCCAAGTAATGCATTTTTATTTTATAGAAAGTGAAATTTCTTAACTTGGCATACAATTGTTGTTCTCTAAACACGTATAGAACCTCCCTCATATGTTTTTCATGCTCCTTCTTTGTTTTGGTGTAGATAGGAATATTATCCAAGAAGACAATGATTTTTTTTCCCACAAAATCCCTGAACACTCCATTCATTAGACACACAAACGTAGCTAGTTCGTTTGTCAAGCCAAATCACACCACCACAAACTCATAATGGCCATACCTTGTCCTAATTGTTTCCTTGTTGGTGTCTTCTTCTTCGATTCTTACTTGATGATAACTTGATCTCAAGTCAATCTTGGAAAATATCTTTTCCCCTTTCCATTGAACAAAAATATCATTGATTTGTGGTAAAGGGTAGTTATTATTTATAATAACATTATTAAGATGTCTAAAGTCAATACCCAACCTTATAGTCCCATCCTTATTCTTCACAAAAGGCACTGAGGAATATGCACCCCTTCTTCAACAATTCTTCTAGTTGCATTTTACATTTCTTAACCTTTGGTGTGCTCATTTCATAAGGAGTTTTGGACATTGGGGAAAATCTAGGAATTAAGTCAATAGAGAAGTAAATATCGCTATTCGGTGGAAATCTTGGAAACTCCCGAAATACATCTTCATATTCCTTCAAAAATATATAGTCTTCAAGACTTGGCTCCTTATCCTTTGATGACTCTTCCATATGAGAGACATATATTTGGCACCCTTTTCTAAAAAATATTTTTAGCTGCAATGATGAAATGTCTTTGATGGATATAGGCCATGGAATACCTTACACAATCCTTGAATTCTATTCTTCATCGAGGCATGTCAAATCCTTATTGTATCTGTTAGGGACCTAACCCCTTATGTAGGTAGAATAATACATTTCCATGTAATAAAGGTCAATATTAATAAGACCTGGAAATAAGGAAGTATAAGTCCAATGTAAGAATACCTAATAGAAGATTCTTCTTCTAGAAGGATATTCCTCTAGATGGTTCTTTTGATAGACATATTTAGTATAAATATGAGTCGAGGGTATGAGAACTTTTGTCTTGGATATTATTGTAATAGAGCTCTGCTCTGCTGGAGGTTTCCCCCTCGAAGAGCCAGGTAAACATTGCTCTCGGTAATCAAAGTGCTATTTATGGTGTTATTTTGTTATCATTTTGGTATTATCATGGTGTTGTTATGATTATATTGTTGTTCATCTGCCATTTCTAGCTATTTATTTTTTTCTGCATACTTTTTATATCTTGAATATTACAAGTGGTATCAGAGCACCTTCCTCAGTAGAAAATTGTGGGTTAAATTTTTTTAGGGTAGAGACATATTCTGACCTCTTTAAGCTACATAGATCTATCATTACGTGGATAAAACCGCAGTCTGGGATTCATACATGTGGGAAATACAAGTGTTACTCAAGAGAACATTTGTTGGCCACCCTTGTAACCCCTATTGGTACCCCTTCGAGTGGTAGCGCATCAGACAACACCTGTATACAGATGACCTAGATCTCTTGAAGCCCTCTGTAGATAAACTGATTGAATGCCTGACTGCTATAGTGCCACCGAGAACAAAAATCGTGAAGATACTCTCTAGTACCTTAGTAGTCGGGTAGTACAACTAAGGGTACATTCTAGCCTCCTTAGTTGGTGCCCTGAGATATTGGGCTGAGTACTACTATTGGAGACCGCACATATATCACAGATCTATAGCACAGGGCAAACCCTTATATGTAGAACCATTGAATACCTAACCCTTGGGATGGAAACAAAACTAGAACAAACAAGATCTATTACGGTGCAACTGTGTCTCCTGCATTCGAGTTGCAAAATCACTACACATTTCTTCATGTTAAGCATTTGGACATTTCATCATTGCATTATTCTTCAGATTGGATTATAACTTAACAGGAATTTGGATCTTGTTGGCACCATTATTTGATACCTATTTTGTTGGATTTCTCTCTTTTCCCTTATCGCAGTCATACCTATCATTTTTTAGCAATTTGTTTTGTGGACCCAACCCCCTTCCAACACCTTTATTTGGGCTTTAACCCATTGGATTCAACTCATTGCCCTGATCATTGTTATACACTTCACCCATAACCCATTTTCTATGTGGTCCCACCTGCCCCTTTTGGTGTTCCCATGGAAAATACCTTGCACTATTACTTCACAGAAACCCAACAAGAAGTGCGACAACTCAATACCAATATTCTCTCCATCAATCCAAAAATGCATTCCTCCATCGTTGCTTCAGTCGATTCCTGACTCGAGGAAGTCAAATAAGAGATCAAATAAGACATTACTACCCAACTCGAATCTGTCACTACGACGATCTGCACCAAGCTTCATATCCCTGCATATCTTCCCTTATCTGACCCACCTTTGCATACCGAAGGTGAAAATTCCTCTCATTCCCAAAATTTTCAGCCCCGTCACTTTCAGCGTGACCTACGCCTTCCATGTGTGGATGTGACCAAATTTGATGGATCAGATCCCACTGGTTGAGTAAATCAAATGGAACATTATTTCTCTTTTTATGGCATTACAGATGAGTTCGCCAAACTCCAGTGTGGTGTTCTCCATCTAGATAAATAACTTTGGAAATGGTGGCAATTGAGAAAAAATGCCTACCAAGGGTATGTAGCTTGGACACAATTTTTCGTAGAGATTTATGAATGCTTTGACATTGACACCAACCATTTAGACCATTTGAAAAAGTTGAAACAATCTAGCACAGTGGAAGACATTATAACTACTTTTGAGCGACTGGATTTTCGTACAGTGGGCATGTCTGATGTTTTTTTTCGAGAATGTTTTATCAGTGGCCTTAAGGATGAGATTCTTACTCATATCATCATGGCTTGGCCTCAGAGTTGGGTGGATGCTACTAAAAGAGATAAGGAATCAAAACATGTTGTCTCTTCTAAAAAATGCAAACCCTCCTTTACACCTCGCAATAAATCAATAACTCCTACTCCTCCTTTTACTCCCCTAAAGATCCAAGAATTGACCAGGGCTGAAATGGATGAATGCAAACTCAAAGGCCTTCATTATAATTGTGATGAAAAGTATTTTCCGGGACACAAGTGTAAGGAACAAAATATTTTTATGGCCATCTTGGAGGATGTTTCAAAAGATGATGTTGGGACTCCCCTTGTGTTTGTGTCACCTGAACCCACTAACATAACCCCTCCCTCAGACCCTCCTGAAGTAGAACCGGTCATTTCCCTAAATTCTCTCACTGACTTCTCTATTCCCCAAACCCTCAAGCTAATTGGTTACATCAAGCATAGGAAGTTCATCATTCTTGTTGATAGTGGAAGAACCCCATAATTTTATTCATCGCTGCATTTCCCAAGAAACTATTTTCTATATCCGTGCAGTCAATAATTTCCAAATCACGATTGCCAATGGTGGGTCCATGAAATGTGGAGGGTGTTGTGAAAATGTGCATCTCCAAATTGGTGAATACCATTTGAAATCTCATATGTTTTCTATTGACATATTGACATATGTTTTCTATTGAAATCTCATATTTCCTCGTGGGCTTCTGCTAAAATTTTTGGTCATTCATGGTCTAGTATGTATCTTCGTAAGATGTTGTCTGCGCCCATCTTGTATAAATGTCATGTGATCAATTGTAGTCAGCTGTGCAGACTACCAGGTTCTTCTTCTGCGTAGTGGTATATTCTTGCAACATAGTACCTGTTCTCAACTACTGGATGATCTCTACGAAGTAATTTTCAGCAATATGTACTGAGAATGGTTGTGCATCTGGAAATTTTTCTTCTAAATTCTTTGGTTCCTCTCCATTTGTGACCCTTGATAGGTGTTCAGGTCCTACATTCAGTTTTCCCAGTTTAACTATTACCTCAATGTCGAATTCTTGAAATAGCAATAACCATCGACAGATTCTCCCCCCCCAACACTGGATTGTTGACTAGCTATTTCAGGGTTGAGTGATCTGTAAACATCTTAAAGTGTTTTCCCAATAGGTAATGTCTATATTTATGTAGTGCATAAACCATAGCTAGGCCTTCTCCTATATGTCCTAGCGTTTCTCTTAGTTGGCAGACTGTTTTTGGTGTTGGTAGGTTAACAATGACTGGGATTTTGGCTGGATCCACTAACAAAACCTGTTTGCATACTATTTGTCCCAATAGTATCCCAAATGGTGTTCCAAATATGCATTTCTTGATATTCGGTGATATTTGGCACTATCTGCATCGTTCTAACATCAGTCGTAAAACTTTCACATGGTTTTTTAGTAAGCTATACACTGTCCAATCATCCAGGTATACTTTGAGTAATTGATGGATGAATTCCTTAAATGTTGCGATGACCACTCTAGAAAATATTGCAAGTGCATTCTTCAGTCTGAATGACATGACTGTATATTGATAAGTTCCTCATTCTGTCGCGAACATGGTCTTGTGTCTATCCTCCTGTGTTATCTTAATCTGATGATATCCTGAGAATCCATCAGTGAATGAGTAGGTTTGGTGACCTCCTATGTTCTCGAGTACTTCGTCTGTGAATGGTGTGGGGAATGGGTCTTGTAGGCATGCATCGTTCAACTTCCTCAAGTCGACGCATATCCCGATCCCTCTTCCTTTTTTATTTTCCTTTACTACCATCAAGCTTATCCATTCTGATTCTTCGACTGGTTCGATGATGCCGACCTCGAGCATCCTGTCGATCTCGTCTTTAACTTTCTATTTTTACATGGGGTTCAATATATATGGTCATTGTTTAATGGGTCTCGCATTAGGTCTGAGTGGTATATTCATTTCTCCTAATTCTCCGACTATGCCTTTCATATCTGTAAAGGTTGTGGGAAAAAGGTCATTGTATTGGCACAACAACTCTGTGATACTTTCTAGTGTCTGTTTGTCCGATTAATCTCCAATACTAACCATTTTTCATTGCTCGACGGTCCCTATGTTAACCTTCTTTATCTTGATTGGCGTAGATATGACTTCTGACTCTAAGGGTGGTCCTTCCAAATCTTTCTCGCCTTCAACTTCTTCGATCTGAATATCACGCGAATCATCTGCATTCGGTGATTCCTCCTGTACATGGTAGCATGAAAGTAGATCCTTGACTGTCTTCTTATTTCGCTGTTGTACCTCTGTAATAGATTCTACTTTTGGTTCTTTAATGAATATGACATCTCCGATTCGTTTCAGGGCCGCATCTATGTTGGGGTTCTCATGCTTGAATGAGAAAGTGAATGTGAAGTTCTGTTGGAGTGTCGCCCATGTCTTGGTTCCTTTACACATTTCCTGGTCTGTATACCAATTCATTGGTATGCCCTCTAGATTATGAATGAAGTGTTGAGACCATTCCTCTGGTGGCATCATTTTCCACAGTGTTTTACACGCCTCCAAGTGTTCTACTAATGTGCCTAGTCCATTGTATTTATGTTGTTTGTTACCTATCTATTATGCATTGAACCTTATGTGTAGTAATCGCTTACATTGGTACCAATATGTGATAGTATCTTTGTGTGCACCCCAACATCTTGCGGGTGTAGCCTTTAGTGATAAATCCAATGCTAGTAATCTCTAGTTTTCTAATACTTCGTCTTCATATTGTGTCAATAAAGTTTCCAAATCATTTAGCCCGTGAAAGTTGTGTGGTTCTCTGATTTCTGTGCCAATCCACCTTATTGTGCAGTCTATTCTGGCACACCTTCTCATGGATACTTTGTGTAGTCTTTGCTGCCAGTTTTCTAACCTGGTGTCTGAGTCTATTGTACATGAAGTAATGCTCCTCCAACTGAGTACCTCGTCTGCAGTTGGATTTATATAGTCTGCATCACATGCAATTGTTTTGTACAATTGGCTGATCTCTTCTAAATCTAGACAAGTGGGTTCTACGAACCTCTCTCTTTCTGATGGGTCGAGTGGGGCTATGACCCTGTAGTCCCCTGACTCAAATGCCATTTTTCTGGTTTTTGAGTTAATTATGGCCTGGTTGTTGAACGCCCAATCCAGACCAAGTAGCGTCGGGTAAGGTGTTGTGTCACCTACTATTTCAATGACTTCAAAGTTTGCCTTAGTGTGCACACTATCCAGATCTACCGTCATTCCTTTCAATCTACCTATGGGTAGGACTCTATGTTGATTTTCTAGATTTCATTGAACAGTTGAGTATCCCAGTGTAGGTTCTCCCATGCATTGCCATGTAGCTTTGACTAGTACATTCACTTCGGATCCTAGATCCAGTATAACATCTCCCATATTGAAATCGCCAATGTTATCATTTAGTCTAAATTCCCTACTTTTTCTTCTTCTTGTATGTAGGTGGTTGACAGTTTTCAATTCTGGCTTATGTTCCGTCTCGCTGCTACATTTTTCTAGGATGTTTTGCAATATTTTGACAAATGAAGGATCACTTAACATTTTGATGCATGATTGCTAAAATTCTTTGATAGTACTTGCTTGTTCCTTGGGTTGTATTCTGTTGGTATGGTCTAGTGATGGTGGCATCTCATATTCCGGAGCTTCCTTTCTCTGTTGTGCAGTCGACACAACGTTCTCCTTCTAGAATTATTATTGGGCTTCTGTAAAGATCTCCTTCTCCGTATGCACGTCGAAATTCTTCTTGGGGTTAGTGTTCTTATTTACCCATTGGTTCTGCACTAGTTCATGTTGAACTATGTCATTTCTTGTTTTTTTTCCTCCTCGAGTGACTATGTTGATGTTCTGTCTGTCATCCCTTGCTTCAGCTAAAATCCACTAAACATTCTGGTTATTTGATTCCTTTTTTCCTGGATCTTTACAAGTAATGTCGGACATTCCTCCGTATCATGGTTTGATACGCGACAATACATACAAGTCGCTGGTGGAAGTGGGCACTCCCGTGCATAATGTCCTGGTTGTTGGCAATTATGACATGTGACTGGCCCTCTACTGCGTCTGAAACCTCCTCTGGCTTATCCTTCTCCTCTATAAGCTGCATGATCACCTCGTGGCGTGTTATACTATGGTCCCTGATTACACTGCGTGGTATTGTACTGGGCATGTGTCGGTTTGTACTGTGGGTGCACGTTATTATATGACTGCGGTGCAATATTATACTGTTGTTGCATGGTGTTGTATGGGGTTGGGGCTTGAGTGAACTGTGGTACTGCTTGCACAGTCATCATTTATGCCTGTACCCTGTACACATCTGATGTTCTTTCCCACATCAGCTCCATAGTTCTGCAATCTTTGTCGTCATGGCTGACTGACTTGCAAAAGGTGCAATATGAGTTCTTTGGGAATGTTTGGTATTTCTGCATCATCATGCAGTGGTAAGGGTCGTGACCCGATTTCTTGCATATTTCGCACCATAATCCTCCTTGTGGTAGTGGCTTTGGCATCCTTGTCACCATATACTGTGCGAATGTTGGGAATTCATTCTTATGGTGTCCTTCCGTCCTGCAGGTAGTGCACCAAACGACTTCTCGTTTGTCCTTGTTCTTATTCTAGTTCAGCTGAAATGTTAGGTTCTTCATATCCTCCTTTAGTTATTCGATAGCTGGGTCCATTTGTTGGTACCAATTCTCTTCCAATTGCAAGGTTTCCTGCAGAGCCTCTGCCTGCGTCTGAAACTTCTATTGTCGTAATGGATATTTTAAGTGTGGGAGTAGTGAGTTGACAAATAGGTGTTGATGTTGCATATCGTTCATAAGGTATTTTAACTTTCCTTTTAATCACTTGAATCTTTGATCAATCTCCCATACCAAGTCTCTTGGTTTTTGTCTTATTTCAATCATCTCATTCATGTATTGATCCTCTTAGCCCGGGTTCTGGAACTCATTTATCAATAGTTTCTTAATGTCGGCCAATGTCATTGTCATTTTGGGAACACTATTCATGTCTTAACTCATGTACCAGTCTAGTGCTCAGTCTCTTAGCGTGATCGCTAGCTGCGTGAGTTTGGTGTCTTCATCAGTGATCTACTTTGATTCATAGATCTTTGTGCAAATGAACAGATGCCTCTTAGGGTCTTCTGCTGCTTCTCCTCAAAACTCTGGTAATCTAATAGTAGGATCGTGTCATGCCATTCCAAATACTGGGATACTCGCTCCTCCGCGTGGTGTAGATACTTGACTAAGGTTTCCTGAACTGGCTCCTCCATTTGTTGCTCCTTGTGTAGATGTACTTCTTGCTGTCGGACATCCTCTGAACTTTGGTTGTCTAAACGGTGGTGTTCTCTTTGGTGTATTGGTCGCACATGGGTTTATGGGTTTCACACTGACATTAATCTGAAAGGGATGGTTTCCTTCTCCTCCTGTTCTTGGGCCTCTTTTTTCCCTCTTGTACGTGGCGTGCAAGATTTCCTGAATCCACTCCACATCCCAGAGATCCTCTACCTCTTCCTCATCGCTTGCCGATCCCTCCCTCTCGGCTACGACTCTCTTCTTGGTATTCACCTTATATTAGTAGGGTGCTCTGCTATGTGTCGTTCCTGATGACGCCAATATCCATCAAGATCGGGTCCAAGGGTTCCTCATCCTTCTTCTCTTTATCCTTCCCTCCTTCCATTCCTTCTCTCTTTGTCAGTGCTTCCCCCCTTCCCCCATGCACGCAGGGAAGTCTAGTTGTCTAATTCCATTGTCATTACACCTTTTTTATATAGAAATATCTTGATAGAAGTATACAGTGATCAAATGTACCTTCCTCTGGGTCCTCGTAGGAACTCTTTCTCAGCTACGCTATATGATTTTGCTGTGTCTACCGAAAATTCTATGATAAAGCCTGCTACAATACTGTCAAGCCAAAAGTTGACTACGCGGGTGAATTTGTTGTTCACCTACTACAGCTGTTGGATCTGTACTGGAGTCCAATCTAGCTGTCGAATCTGGTTCGTCACGTGGTTATCCTTTAATCTGAAGATCCACTCCTGTAGTAGATGCAAAAAATCACAGAAAAAGACTTCATGTAAATATGTAAATACGTATTTATCCAGGTATTCATGTGGTGTGATCCTAGGGTTTCTATTGTCTTGTTGTGCAAAATCTAGCTCTTTAGTTCTCAACCAACCCTTGATTTCTTCTCTCATTGGGTTCCAAGGTCTCAACATTCCCTTCTAACAGCTCATTGTCCTTTTGTTCTGCTCCTTCGGTTCTTATTCGTTCTATCTCATATACTTAGTCCTCTCTTGTTCCTCTTAACATGGCATCGAAACCATTTGTTGGTTTACTATTCCCCTTGTTGGGTTGTCTAAGTTATTGACCCAGGGTTCATGTCATTCGGGGTTCCAACAAAGCCTCTAAAATCATCATCCCTCCTGGTAATCCAGAAGGCAACACATCACCTGGAAGGCACTACACAGTCTCACCCGAGATAGCTTTAAATGGGTGGTTGTAAGACTCACATGTTTATAGCTTAGGACAGAGTAGGGGACAGGGGTTTCTTGATTAATTCCAGGTACCGTGAGTTGTAAGGTAAAATACTTATCCCTTCAAGTCGCATACACATATTTCATAGTTTAATTCTAGTAGAGTATAAACAGATCCATAATCGTGTACTAACTATTCATCAAGCTTAATCATTAATTGTTGAAAGAAAGAAGAGATGCATACATTCAACATATTACATGAGTATTATCATGGTTCAGCCCCTCCCAGGCTACGTCGATAAAGATTTGGTTCTTGTCTCTTTTATTATGGCAGTTTTGCATTCCTGGTGCCATGCGCTTACAATTCTTCACAAAACTGGGTAAGATCTATGTGAGGCGAACTAGATCGCACCAAGCTCCACAACCTGCGGTCTAATCCTCATATCTACCTTCCCTCGTAACTTATTTTCTCAAAAGATTACAAAATCGGTTCATACAAATAAAACATTAAAAGAACTACTAACAACTACTAGCAACGAGCCCTATATGATACTTTCGTATCTAGATTTATACATTTCAGGATCTTCAACCTTTTACAGAATATCACCAAAACTCTAACCCTTCTTACGTTAGGTATTTCTCCCATACACGTGTTGTTCCTCCTCCAGTTGTCGCTTTCCTTTGTGCACACTTTCTTGCATGCGCGCATGTTGTTCTTCTGCCAGTTGTTACTTCAGTTTTCTACACACTTTCTTTTCCACGATTCTTCTTCTTTCCCCTTCAGCCTGGTGCCAATAGTGAATGATGTGGTGACACCTTTCCTAGCGCGTGGCCACTTTCCCATTGGTTTGTTGGTCGTGTTAACTCTGTGCATTGTGGTAAGGTTATATGGTAAATTGCATGTGATCGGTGTTTAACTCCAACCCACTATTTTGTGTGTGCCAACATTCATATGAAATGGTCACATGGTGGATGCGACGGGTTAGACTGGGGGATAAACATTACAACTATCCACACGCTAAGGTTTGAATGGAAAGGGCCATATGATGTTTGCGATGGACCGGGGGATACACACCATAGAAAGGTCCTTGCCAATGGTTAAAGTTGTTGACATATGACACAGTTACATGGTATAGTGTATGTGCAGGGAGTTGATGCCTAGCCCCGACTCTTTTATCCACCAACTGAATTAGCATTTCAATTGAAATATTTAATTCAAACCATTAGGATTAACACTGTGCGCAGGCTGGTATCCTGGCCCTTCCAAAGCTTTACCCCTGCCCGAAGGTTGTGGGTTCAACTCATGTGGAGTCATAAAATTTTACCCATTGCAAATTGGAGGGGTGCTACATGGCAACCCACGACTGGGACATGTGGCACCATAACATTGGCCAACAACTATGACATTGCTCACAACCTAATTCACCCACATGTCTACCATTGAACCTGTATGACCTTGCCACATCAGCCCATGCCAACACAACACTCTGCCACATCACTTGTACGGTTGTATGGACTTTACAGTCAGCTTCCATGTCAACACTATACAGACTGTACGAACTATACAGTCAACAAATTTTTATCTATTTGGAAAAATGAATAGAACACGATATCTTTCTCATAGCATATCCTTTTGAGCCCGTTCAAGTTGTGATGATGAGGACTACACACATGTTTGTTTTGAAGCGATTCAAAGAACTTTGATTTTTGAGCAAAATTTGATCCCCTGGATCATTAACCCAACACACATCCCCCCCCATCCCACATATTCAATCTACCTAAATCTATGTATAGACTTTTCATAGGTGACCTGATAAACCAGGGGTACACATGCCTCTCCGGGTCTTACAGACATATGCCCATTTACATGCAATCAATAATTTTTACAACTCCAAAGTAAATACTTTTTTTTTTTCACGATGACTCAACCATCATTGCTCTTCCTGTTTCCTTGTTGTACGAGCACATATTGATATTCCATAAATCATAGTTATTCTTTCTATTGAATTTCTCCACCTCAAACTTTGAACTCTTAAAACCTTCTACTAAACAAAGGGTCAACGTCGTGTGCATAAACCACTTTCATACAACTCATGTTCAATACATATACCCCGCGCTCTCTCATACAAACTTCAATGTGAATAACCTTTCATGTTCACCACTCCCTCCTCGCAACAGACTCTCCTTTTCCTTACGATCCACCTCACTTTGATCCAGTGACCGATGGTCCTCTATATGACAACGACCCTAACGACCAACGAATACCTCTACAAAAGTTTCACCCTGTGCTCAGCTAACCGGCTCTACTACTACTTGTTAGGATACAGAGGTAAAACAATGCATAAACAGAGCATAAAAAAGCAATAAACTGAGGAC
Source organism: Picea glauca (assembly GCA_000966675.3). NCBI lineage: Eukaryota > Viridiplantae > Streptophyta > Pinopsida > Pinales > Pinaceae > Picea > Picea glauca. Next base: position 722,175 of record JZKD02S1627477.1, on the reverse strand, counting down.
AAAAATACCACAATCTAACATAGTGATTTATGTGGAAGCGAGAAAAAATAACGGGGAAATGATAATTGATATTCTTATTATTCAAGGGAGAATTACAATAGCCAACACATGCATACAACCATCCTCTCTTAACATACCCACCGCACTCCAAAATACTGCGTCTTGCTCACACACTACACGACACTTCTATGGGTATGCTCGTATATATAACCTCTATGCCAAAGTTACACGAACTGATCATAAATAGATCACATGGTTATACAACTTATTCATTGTAGTGTGCATGCATTCACAATCTAAATTTAGTGCATGCAACCACATGGGAAATTAGTTGGCACTTTCCCAACAATCAAATCATTCATTTCATTTTGTCTTCATACAATCTTTGCATTCATTTGAAACCCCAAATATTAGTTTTAGGTACATTCAAAACATGTAAATGAATATTGTTTTTCTTGCATCTCATCTCAGTTCTTGGATTTAATATATGTATATGGATCAAAATACTTATCTCCCTATCTACTTTTTGTTTTTTCTTCTAGAAATTGCGGAGAATCGTATAATTTTGGTTAAACATTTTCCCTCTACTTTTTCGTTGAAATATTAGTTACTCATTATGACTTCTACTTAGGTTAAGGTTTAATTCTCATTATAAAATGACTTTTTCCATTTCAATATTAAAAAATTACTGAATTTTCAAAAATTATTTTATCTAGTTTATGATATATTATTAATTTATTCATTTTATCTTTCCTAAAGGCTCATATAATCATATAATAATGTTTGATACCAATATGAAATATGCCTTGCATATGCAACAATATGTAGAACCAACAACAACATGCAAAGCCATGCATAACTTACAATAACATGCATAATTATAAGCATTCACAACATAAAATAATTAGGTACATATAACCATGCATTAGTTAACATAAAAACACATAACATAAATAATACTTATCTTTTATGAAATCACCAAGTGGTTGTAGACCTCAAACACTCAACCTAGCCATATACATTGTTATTCTAGTACTCCCAATAGTAGATCACCCCCGAGATGGGGTTATGATTGCATAGGAGAAAAGGCTACCTAAGCCAACTAAGATTTCACTGTAAGACCAAAAATGGTTAGGTCAAGGTACCAAACTCCAACAATAATTCCAATCTACAACCTCTCATTCCCCAACATTCTGGATAAGACAATGAAGTGTACATCCTTCTCTACACTACAATCCTTCAGGACATCCCACTACAATTTCAGGGATCTAAAACATGCCATCCAATAAGTCTTAGATATATATGGCTCTAGTAACTCTAGTTGGTATAATAGAGTCTCCAAGAACCCTCCAAGCCTCACACCCAGGGAAACCTATCTCAAACAATTCTTCCTTTTGAGCTCCAGCCTTCCCCCGGGAAACCAAAGGAAAATTGCACATCAAAATCCATCTAGAATTCACAGGATTCACAATGTCACAAGGTTCGATGTATCACTTTCTCACACCCAATATCCCAGAGCAATTAGCAATAATAGCATGAATGATTAAAATGAATGGAATCCATTCATTTTCCACTAAAACTGATGCAAGCTGCCCTCAAAGACAACCCGCCTCCACCAGGACCTCCTGTATCTTGGCCCGAAGAGTCAATTTCTCTTCCAACTCCTCTCGGGAGTGCTCACTACCCAATGTAATTCCATGAGCGATCTCCCCTTCACTTCTTGGGAAATCGGTTTTCGCGGTATCGCGAAACTCGTTACATAGTCTCGTGCAAAACAAAACCCCGAACCCCGAGCTCTGATGGTCAACGGTCAACACTTCCACTTCGTCGGGGATTTCCCGATTGGGATATCGCTACCTACGATGTCAACGTCCTGGATTTCCAAACCCCGAGTACCGAGGTGCCGATTCCCCCGATTCAATGCCACCTGGGCTCCACTTGCTCCCGGGGTCCCACAATGCCACGTCACCTCGGGATTTCACGGATTTCGAATCCACGATACAAGTTTTCCTTGGTGTCGAAAAACCCCGATCACCGAACCTCGACCTTCCGGGATCTGCTACCACCTGTCCCTTTCGCAATCGGCGGCCCAGATGAAATCGACAATTCGCGACTCGGGATTTCAACGAGTATGCACTCACCTTGTTAAACGCCGAAATGCCGATATGCGACGAATTGAACTCTTTGTGCGCCTGCGAATTAACTCCCTCGCAGCTCCTCTCGGATTTGACGGTCGACGGGATTTTTCGAACCTCGCCTGCAAACCCTGGCGGTCAATTCTCCGCCTTGAATACCTCCTCCACTTCAAAGCTTCCCTGCACGAATCCCTCTGGACCCTGTTCCACAATAATTGCAAGGAACTATTTCTCCTGAGCTTTATCAACTCTGACTCCTTCAGCAACCTTTACGTCCGCTTCCTGTGCTCGACTTTCAACGACTCTCTAAGTGTTGAATTCTTCGAATCCCCTGCACTCACCTGCAATAGAGATATTCCACTCCCTTAGCTCAGAATCACCACTGAGACTCAAACCTTGGCCTGCACTTCAACTGCACAACTTCCTCAACCCGAATCACTTCTGGGAAAGCGGGAATGAGAGCTTAACTGTTGAACCTCATCAACGCATTCTATGCGGATGAATTCGACTGCACTCTATGCAGGAATCTCCTGGCTCAAATAGAGAAACAATTGAAACTCATTCTCTTCTCTCTCACAGATTTTGAATCTACCATGAAATCACATACACAGCATATAAAACAAAAGCATAACAAGAAGCAAATATGCAACAACATAGTATCAACAACACACAGAGAATAATCACATCCATGGAATTGAATCAAAGCTTTCCTATTAATTCAATATTTGTACATGGGTGTTCTTCACAAGTTCTCTACTCTGTTGTGCTTGCTCTCAATGATAATGCTGAATAATCATGTTACAATATACAAAGGAGGGTGTCTATATTCCGTTTGCCCTCACGAAAGTAAAATTGTCTAATCTAGACTTAATTATTTTATCTACCTGCATTAAATCTAATAAATGCCTCAGCTACCTAAGGACGAGAGCTTATCTACTCAAGGTCCATCTTACAATACAAGTGCGCTTCATTAAACCATGCATTAATGTCTTGGCGCAACAATATCACAATGTTTCAAAATTTGAATGTTGGCGCTATCCTGTTGTCTCCTTTGCTCCACGCGCTGGCTCGCTTGATGAGTGAGAGATGCTCCTGCATCATACTCCTCGGCTCAAAAGATTTCATGGGCTCCTGTCCATGAGCTCCTGTACAGTCTACCCATGCCTCTGGATAACTGCTTCTGTCTCCCAGCTGGCATCCTCCACTGGGTGATTCTTCCATTTCACCAGGTATTCAAAATATTGCTTTCTCTTGGTCATCCTGCCTATTCTTTTATCCAGTATGCACTCCATCTGAGGCTTCTGTGCAACTGGTAATTGCTTTTGCCACTATACCACTGGTTCCTCAGTTCCAGTGTCTGCTTCCTCAGCCCTGTAAGGGTATAAATCTGAAATGTTGAAAATCGGAGATATCCCGATGCCCTCTGGCAATTCAAGCTCGTATGCATTTTCTCCAAACTTCCTCAAGACTCTGCATGGCCCGATTTTTTTCATCTTAAGCTTGTTGTATGTTCCCCTTGGGAACCTTTCCTTTCTTAGATGCGCCAGGACCATGTCCCCAACTTCAAACTGAAGTTGCCTCTTCCTCTGATCATCTTTGCGCTTGTACTGTTGATTTGCCTTCTGCAGTCGCTGCTTCACCTGCGTGTGAAGTTCCTCCATCGCTTCAGCGAATTCTTCAGCCCTCGCGCTACTAGTTTCAACCTGTCTTGACTCCCTGAGCTCAGACACTCCTCTCGGTTGTGTCCCATACAAAATCTGGAACGGGCTTTTGCCTGTACTTCGATTCACCGAATCGTTGTACGCAAATTCTGATTGTGGTAAAATCTGGTCCCAACTGCTGTGGTGCTCTTTCACCAGGCTTCTCAATAAATCTCCTAGACTTCGATTGACCACTTTGGTCTGTCCATCGGTCTGCGGATGGTAAGCAGAACTGAATGCCAGGTCAGTCCCTAGCTTCTTCCATAGCGTTCTCCAAAAGTGACCTATGAACTTTGTATCCCGATCCGAGACTATGCTTCTCGACAATCCATGTAATCTGACGATTTCTTTAAAGAAAAAATTCGCGATGTGGGTCGCATCATTGGTCTTATGACATGGTATAAAATGTGCCATCTTCGAAAACCTGTCCACCACCGCAAAGATGGAATCAACTCCTCTCTGTGTTCTCGGCAAACCCAGAACAAAATCCATACTAATTGCCTCCCATGGTCTCTCAGGTATAGGCAACGGCTGATAGAACCCTGCATTCTGTTTTCAGCCCTTCGCATGTTGACATATCCGGCACCTGTCAACGAACCGTTTAACATCTGCACGCATGCCCGGCCAATAATATGATTCGCTCAGCTTGGCGAATGTTTTGTCATGTCCAAAATGACCTGCTAAGCCTCCGCTGTGTTTTTCCTTCACCAAATTCTCTCTCATAGAGAAATTCAGAATGCACAGCTGATTGCCTTTAAATAACAATCCTTCCTGGATCATATAGTCAATCCACGGAGTTCGATCCCTGAGAACCGGATTCTCGGCTGCCTCGTATGCTTCTCTGAAATCTGCATCACCTGCATACATGTCTTTCAGATTTTCAAAACCCAGCGTTTTGACTCTGAATTCTTGCAGTAACAAACATTTCCTACTCAAAGTATCTGCTACTTTGTTAGCAGTCCCTGAAATGTTCTTTATCACAAATGTGAAATTTTGCATGTATTCTACCCATTTCGCATGCTTCTGGTTCAACTTCTCTTGTTGACTCACGAATTGCAATGCGTGGTTATCACTGTATAACACAAATTTCTTGGGTATCAAGTAATGCCTCCACTTCTTCAATGCATGTATGATAGCATAGAACTCTTTATCGTAGGTGGAGTATTTCATCTTGGCATCATCCAGCTTCTCGCTGTAATATGCCACAGGTCTGTCATCCTGACTCAAGACTCCTCCAACAGCATACCCACTAGCATCACACTTCACTTGGAAGGTCTTCTGAAAATCTGGCAGCACCAGAATTGGCTGCTCTGTTATCTTCCGCTTCAACAGATTGAAGCTCCTCTCAGCCTCGGTTGTCCAACGGAAAATCTTGTGCCGCTTCTTCACGGTGTGCATCATTGCGGCGCTAATTCCACTAAAATTTTTAATAAATTTTCTGTAGAAACTAGCTAATCCATGGAAGCTCCTTACCTCAAAAACATTCCTCGGCGATGGCCAATTCCTGATCACCTCTACCTTCTCAGGATCCATCTTCAATTCATTTGCTGAGATTACAAAACCCAAATAAATGAGTTCTATTTGCATGAACGAGCATTTCTTCAAATTGATCAGCAGCTTCTCCTGTTGTAGTCTTCTCATCACAATGGTCAAATGTCTCAAGTGTTCAGCCTTGGTCTTGCTGAAAATCAATATGTTGTCCAGATACACGACCACAAATTTGCCAATGAATTCTCGCAGGACTTCATTCATTAGCCTCATAAAAGTTCTCGGCACGTTTGTCAAACCTAACAGCATGACCAACCATTCGTACAAACCCTCGTTTGTTTTGAATGTTGTCTTCCATTCATCTCCCTCTCTCATTCAGATCTGATGGTATCCGCTCTTGAGATCAATTTTTGAAAAATAATTTGCCCCACTCAGGCAATCCATCAAGTCATCCATCCTCAGCAGTGGAAATCTATACCTGATGGTGATTTTATTTATCGCCCTGGAGTCTGTACACATTCTCTAGCCTTCATCCTTCTTCGGACTTAGTACTGTCGGAACAGCACATGGACTCAGACTTTCCCTCACCAGTCCTTTTTCCTGCAGATCCTGTACCTGCCTTTTGACCTCCTCGTTCTTCTGAGGTGTCAATCTGTACGCTGCCTTGTTTGGTAAACTTGCTCCGGGTATGAGGTCAATATGATGACTCACACTCTGCATCGATGGCAACGAACGAGGTAGTTCGTCCACGATGATATCAGCGAACTCTCCCAACAGTTCCTGAATTTCGTCTGGAAAGTTGTCCACTCTTGTGCTTGTCAGGACAATTCTCGGTTTCCTGACAACAAAGAATTGTGGATCTTCGTTCTTCTCTATCTCTATGAGAAGTTCCTTCCCACTCATGATAAGTATTGTGCTGCTTACTTCCGGCTTCACTTCTTTATCCTTTATCGGAAGCAGCGTATGCGTTTTTCCATCCTTCTCCAAGGTGTATGTGTTCATCCTCCCGTCATGAACCACATTTCTGTCAAACTTCCATGGTCTCCCAAATAATACATGACAGACATCCATGGGAATGACATCACACCGAATTTTGTCCCTATATTCTCCCATTCTAAATTCAACTAAGCATTGTTTTGTGACACTTACCCGGTGTCCTTTCTGTAACCACGAGACCTTATATGGACTCGGGTGCTTAGTTGTTATCATCTCCAGCTTTTCCACCATCTCGGATGAAACAAGATTATCAGTGCTTCCGCTGTACACTATGACCTTGCATTTCCAGCCCTTGGTCTTGCATGTGGTCCTGAACAGTCTGCATCTTTGCGCTGTGTCCTCCACCTCCTTCTCGGGTTTCAAGAGAACTTTGTGCACTGTCAGCGACTTCCCGCTTCCAGTGTCTTCATCCTCAACATCACGCCTCTGCTGCACCTCAGCGATGTGAGCTTCACTTCTGTCCGGTTTCCTGTCCGGGCAGTCAACGACCTTATGTCCGTCCTTCCCACATGTAAAACATGTGATGATTCCACCACGGCCTCTTCCTCTACCTCGGGTAGGAGGAATTATGTTGGCATCTGCATATCCGCCACCCTGCTCTGTATGTTGCCTCCTCGGCTCAGCATATTGTTTCCTTTGTTCAGTTTGTGGTTGCCTCTGCTGTGAGGTTCCACCTCTTTCAGCCTTACCCTGAGGTCTGTTCCAATCCTCCTTGGGCTTCTTTATTCTTTCCTGGGAAACCGCTTTGCCTCTGGGATGGGTCCTGCCTCGCCCTAGCTGGCCTTGCTTGCGGCTCAACTTCTCTTCGACCTTCAGAGCCATCTGGTACGCATCCTCAACTGTTCATATCGTCAGCATGCTCAGTTCATCCTGAATGTCATACCTCAACCCATTCAGGTATCTCGCCACCTTTTCGTCATCATCCTCCCGATGACCAGCTCTGATGTTGAGCCTGTAGAACTCCTCGTTGTATTCCTTCACTGTCATCATCTTTTGTCTCAGGTTCTGCATCCGCCTGAACAGTGTGATCTGGTAATCTCTGGGGATGAAATTCACTTTCATTTTCGCGATCATCCTATCCCAGCTTTTAATTTTCTGTTTGCCTTTGCAGCGCCTATCAGCCTGCAATTCATCCCACCATAAGGCTGCATGTCCTTTCAACTTTGTAACAGTGTGCCTTACCTTCTTGTCCTCTTCGATATCTTCGTAATCGAAGTAGGTGTCGAGTGCTCGGATCCAGTCCAGCAACTCTTCAACATTTAGACTCCCCTCATAGACTGGAATGTCCACCTTGGTCTTCGAGCTCATTCTGGCAGTGGCTCTTATCAACCTTTCTGTTGAGGCATCCTCTGTTGAGACCTCTTCTGCTTCGTGTCCAGCTTCCTCTTCAACTTTGGAATCGCTAAACTCCCCTGCGCCGACTCCGTGCCTTTGGGTGGTCTCTATCTCTTCGAGTCTCGCCCTGAGATCTTGTATCTGTCGTTCCATCTCTGGATTCCCTGCCGGCCTACCTCTCCTTCGGGCATCCCTGTCCTCATGATCAGGTGATTGCCTCTCTCTCCTGGGCGACATTGTGTAATCCTTTCCTTCTCCCTGCTACCTGAACAAAGAGAACTCTTTCTCCGGCTCTGATACCACTTGATGCAGGTCATGTGTATCAGAGTGCTCTTCCTTTTTTTCTCCTTCCCTTCTCTCGCCTGAAATATACAGACAAGATTCCAGGCTCTGATACCACTCTGACGCAAGCTTCCCTCAAAGACAACCCGCCTCCACCAGGACCTCCTGTATCTTGGCCCGAAGAGTCAATTGCTCTTCCAACTCCTCTCGGGAGTGCTCACTACCCATAGTAATTCCACCGGCGATCTCCCCTTCGCTTCTCGGGAAATCGGGTTTCGTGGTATTGCGAAACTCGTTACATAGTCTCGTGCAAAACAAAACCCCGAACCCCGAGCTCCGATGGTCAACGGTCAACACTTCCACTTCGTCGGGGATTTCCCGATCGGGATATCGCTACCCGCGATGTCAACGTCCTGGGTTTCCAAACCCCGAGTACCGAGGTGCCGATTCCCCCGATTCAATGCCACCTGGGCTCCACTTTCTCCCGGGGTCCCACAATGCCACGTCACCTCGGGATTTCGCGGATTTTGAATCCACGATACAAGTTTTCCTTGGTGTTGAAAAACCCCGATCACCGAACCTCGAACTTCCGGGATTTTCTACCACCTGTCCCTGTCGCAATCGGCGGCCCAGATGAAATCGACAATTCGCGACTCGGGATTTCAACGAGTATGCACTCACCTCGTTAAACGCCGAAATGTCGATATGTGACGAATTGAACTGTTTGTGCGCCTGCGAATTAACTCCCTCGCAGCTCCTCTCGGATCTGATGGTCGACGGGATTTCGCGAACCTCGCTTGCGAACCCTGGTCGTCAATTCTCCGCCTTGAAGACCTCCTCCACTTCAAAGATTCCCTGCACGAATCCCTCCAGACCCTGTTCCACAATAATTGCAAGGAACTATTTCTCCTGAGCTTTATCAACTCTGACTCCTTCAACAACCTTTACGTCTGCTTCCTGTGCTTGACTTTCAACGACTCTCTAAGTGTTGAATTCTTCGAATCCCCTGCACTCACCTGCAACAAAGATCTTCCACTCCCTTAGCTCAGAATCACCACTGAGACTCAAACCTTGGCCTGCACTTCACCTGCACGGCTTCCTCAACCCGAATCACTTCTGGGCAAGCGAGAATGAGAGCTTAACTGTTGAACCTCATCAACACACTCTATGCGGATGAATTCGACTACACTCTATGAAAGAATCTCCTGGCTCAAACAGAGAAACAATTGAAACTCATTCTCTTCTCTCTCACAGATTTCGAATCTACCATGAAATCACATACACAGCATATAAAACAAAAGCATAACAAGAAGCAAATATGCAACAACATATTATCAACAACACACAGAGAATAATCACATACATGGAATTGAATCAAAGATTTCCTATTAATTCAATATCTATACATGGGTGTTCTTCACAAGTTCTCTGCTCTGCTCTGCTTGCTCTCAATGATAATGCTGAATAATCATGTTACAATATACAAAGGAGGGTGTCTATATTCCGTTTTCCCTCACGAAAGTAAAACTGTCTAATCTAGACTTAATTATTTTATCTACCTGCATTAAATCTAATAAATGCCTCAGCTACCTAAGGACGAGAGCTTATCTG
>JZKD02S1627477.1:680954-700806 GCA_000966675.3 Picea glauca | reverse complement strand
CAACTTAGGTTGGATATGAATATCTCTTGTTGGGGACTCCAGAGATGTCAGTTGTAAGAGGAAACTCACAACAATAGCTCACTTCCCTAGGAAAAACTATCACCTAGAAATTCCACTCTATATTCCTAACAACCTGATTCTTCATGCATTTGCAGTTCCAAAAAGTTACCACACATACCCACCGTGGATGCCGTAAAACTTCAACTCTCTTCTCTCCATTTCTGTCCCAAACTCCACATGCAAAAACTCCCCTCTTTTCCCATAAAATTTTTCTTTCCTCACATGCATGTTGAATCTCCTAACTCCCAACGTTGATTGTACTCATCCCCCATTCTCTCATAACTATGGGATATGACTTTTCATACCAACCCTCTTACACATGTTTAATGATTTTCTTTGAGAACAATCAAACAAAACATAAAAGGTTCATACACCAATAATAATTTTAGGAAGTGGGTTTGAATTAATATACATGAGTAATTCCCCCTTGGAACCCCTATGAGACCCTCCACTTCTCTTGTAGAAAATTCCCCCCCATTACTCTATCCATGTCCATTTGTAGCTGGTGATACATTTATTTTATTATTATTGATATACAATGTTTACATATTACATCATCAGGCCCACAACAATATATCATATTTAATTTATACGTTGCTAAATTTCAAATTAAAAACAGAAATGTTACATTCTCCTATCCCTATAATTGCATCTTCCTCAATACACAACACCATACTGACACACATATACAAAATTTACATCATAGTATTTAGTTATTTTGCAAGTTCACAAGTCCTACAACAATTCCAACCAACAATCTCTAATTCCCCCCAACCTATGCAACCCAAGTAAGTGTATGCCTATGCACCACACTCCTTCAGGTTGTACCACTTCCTTTCCAAGGCTCCAACATAGATTGGATAGGAAGTCTCCAAGACATGGCCCTAGGAATTTCAACTTCCAAAATGGAGCCTCCCACACTTATATACAAATATACATTCAACTTTCTTCAAAATTTTCAAAAACTTGTGGGTACTCCTCTCGCATGGCCTACTCATGTTGCCACATGGAATCTTCAGATCCATAGCAGGTCAATTGAACCTTTACTAATCCAATGGATTTTTTTCTAAGAACTTTGAATTTTTTGTTCAAGATGCATACCGGTTCCACCTAAAATTCTCCTTCGTGTTCCACCTAGATAACAATCCAATCAATCACATGGTTAGGATATAACACATATTTCTTCAATAAAGATACATGAATTACATTATGACTTCTCATGGAAGTAGGAAATGAAAGAATATATGCAACTATGCATGTCTTCTCAAAAACATCAAATGGCCCACAATATCTTGGTGCCAACCTTAGGAAACTTCCCAATCTTAGCGAGCTCCTTTTATCTTTCACTTTTAGAAACACATGCTCACCCACTTTGAATTCCTTGTATGTCCTACTTTTTTTTTCATAACTCTTTTGCCTATCCTATGCAACCTTGAAATTATGCATGATCTTTACCATCTCCTCTTCCATTTCCTTTGGTAATTCTAGTACAATAACTACTATGTTTGTTGGGTTTTCCTATCCTACTGGCGTGTTTCATTTCCTTCCATAAAATGCTTAAAACAAACTAATCTTTGACAATTTATTATACCCATTATTATTGATTCAAAAAATCCTTAGATGTTGATAATTTAAAATACACATATAGATCTACTTGATCTTTGAAATAAAATGATCGTTTGACAGTTTTGAAAATTATATGTGAAATACTTATCTAGACAATTCCACTTTAATGATAAATTAATTTCAAATAATTGAAGTTGAAATGAACAACAATAATATAAACACATACACAAGTTGGAGAAAACAGAGTTCACCCAAATTGGGATACCTCTCCGGGTCCACTTTGAATAGAGACTCATTTTATTAATGCTCAAATGTTTGCGTTTTACAATGAGATTTTTACATGTTGCTCAAATGGAGAAACATAGTGCATTGTTAAATTCCTGGTGAAAATTCATTTAAAAATGATGTAAAATACTTGAAATTTCGTCAAGGTAACCCCCAACATGTTTTACGGTGTAGCCTCGTACCATTCTTACTCTTGGAATGCTTTACAAGACTAAAATATTTGCATAAAAATGGTGTGTGTATAGACTTCGGGTGCATGTAATTAAATAGGTGCCCCTTCTAACATTCCTCCCAAAATTTGTGGAGTAATTGAATACAACTTGGTTGGTTTATTAACCATATCCCGGATTTTATGTCACTCTTTAACTATAATTATAGTGTAGTTGCTAACCAACTAAAGTTGGCGGATAGCTAGTTAGCGGAGCTTATACAAGTCATCCTATATTTGGCGGTTCATATGTTCCATTCCAACCAACCTTCATATTCCATTGGCCTTTTTGTTATTTGTTATATATATACTATATATATGAAAAACCTCCAGGCAATTTTCTTTGGTATGTTGTCATATGGTTATAACAATATAATATATTGTTATAATATAACACATGGTTATATACTCCCACGTGAAATGTACGTTAAGCCCCCTCCTCAATATGGTGTTGGTTACATGCTTGTTAAGATTCGAAACCTTATATATATATATATATATAGTTTGTCATATGAATAACAAGAACCATTGTGTGGCTTGTTGTTATGAAGGGATATGTGAAGTATTTGTGAGGTCATGTGGTTGAACCTCGCTAGTGAAAAACATTTACACAATTGCACCAATATTGGCCAATGTGGGGTTGCCATGTGGCGACCTCTCATTATCTCTTTCAATGCCACATGTAAAACTATGATTGGAGCCACTTGTCATCATGCGATTGAACCACTTTCCAACCTATAGTTGGATTGTACCTTACCCAGTTAGTTGCCAATTAGGTGCCACATATCACCCCTGTAGTGGTGACACGTGGCACTTATTTATTTGCCTTGTACTTTGACCTTTGATTAGGTTGACTAGAACTTTGACTGTTAATAACTTTTGCATACGAGCTCTGTTTGACGAGATGTTTGCATCATTGGAAAGGTGATGAAGAGCTCTATGCATTGAGGGAATTTTCTTGATGATTTTATGAATTTGAATTTTGAGCATTTCTGAACTATTCTGGACCTCTATGGATGTTTCAAATCTTTCTGGACCTCTATGATCATTCTCGGATCCTCCTAGATCATTCCTCACCATTGGAAGACTTTTGTACCTCCAAAATTTCATTCAAAAACTAAGTTAGGGTAGAGTTCCCTCACCCTTCTGATCTCCATCCATTTGGATTTACTTGGTTTTACCCCTTTAAGACCAACTCGAAGATATTCCACATCACCTCACTTTAAAGTTATGATCCTTTTGTCGAAAATGAAATCTTCCTGTAGTTCATCCAAATATTCTGGAGAAAAATCATCAACTACTGGAACTTGAATACTTTCATCTTCATCCATAATCATAGGAGGCTCATAAAGCTTCAAACTCTCAACATTTACCACTGAATACATTTGCATGTAGGTTGGTAGATCTAAACGAAAGGAATTAGTTCCAATCTTTTCTAAGATCTTGAATGGACCATATCGGATTGACCATAGCTTTTTACCTTCACCTTTCATTCTATATTTGTTGATATGTAGCCATACTTGATCATCAACTTCAAACTGATGATGAAATTGATTTTTATCGTTCCTTTCCTTATGCTTGGCTTGGCTCTTCTCCAATTTTTCATGCACTACTTGATGTACCTGTTGAATATTCTATATGAATCTTTTAGCTTTATCTGTAGCACCTTCTCCATCTTCTTTACTTACTTCTCCAAAAACAAATTCCATAGGTGATTTAAGACAGTACCCCAAACATACTTCAAAAGGTGTTTTTTGAGTAGATGAATGCATGGAATGATTATAGACATGCTGGATATAAGGAAATTGGTCATCCTTTAATTTAGGATGCTTGATGCAGTATCCTCAAAGCAGATATACCACTGTTCTATTTAACACCTCCATCTATCCATCTTTCTGAGGATGAAAAGTCATGGTCTTCTTCAACTTAGTGTAACACCCCAAGGTCGAGCCCCTGCTGAATTGTAATTATGCTTATAGGTTGGTGAGTCGAGTGGTTATAAGCTGAGAGACTTATGTTTTTATTAGGCTGGTGAGCCAAATGTTAAGGCCAATCAGCCTAATTTTGTATATGTAAATACACACATATCATTAATAAAATTACACTGTTGTGTGTAGACCCTCCATGAAGAAAGAGTTATGTTGTCCAAAGCTCCACTAGGTGGGGAAGGGACTAAGTGTCTAGGAATAGAGGATAATATAGAGGGATTACCTCTAAAGGAATAATATTTTATTATTATTTCCTAGAAGATAAGGTTTAATATAGCCATGTTGTCCTAAGTTCTCGGGGGAAAGGAGGATGAGTGTTAAGAGAAGCTCATGCAACTTCAGGGAGACATTTGTCAACCTGGGTGCATGAAGATTTAAGTGGGAAAGTCATCTAGTTGGGGGGTTATCACTCACCAGTCTCAGGATTCTCATGAATGTCACGATACTTCACGATGGCATCGACATTGTCACAAGGTTAGCCACCTGGGAAGAGAGCCATAATCCCTATTGATGCACGTGCTAGTGTAACCTGAAGACACTGGAGTTGTCCTATGTATTTCCTGTGAAGCCCGATGAACTTGTATTTTTCCTGAGTCATGTTGTGACATAGAGGTTGGCAGTTGTTGCCAATGAATTTTTGGCTAAGTTTGGTTTGTTGTCATATTCTGTGTCCATACCCGTTTTCTTTGGTTAACTTCATCTGTGTGTTACCTAAATTCTTTTGTTGATATCACCTGTGTCTGTTTGACATAAGATATGAATTGAAGAAGCAAGCTTTTAGGATTGTGAGCAACTCTCCCAGGTGAGAGAGTTTGTTGGGAAGTGATTTCTTCTAGAGGGAGTCTCGTAGCAACTACAGTACTCTGAGACTTCCAGTTGAGCCTATTGTTGAAGCCCAAGGTAAGGGAGGTGTAGTAGTATATGGAATTGTATTAGTGAAGGTGTACCCTCCTGGGGTGGAGCATGCGTGTGGGGAATGAGAGTCTGTGGGTTGTGGGCATAAATGGTTCCTGGGATAAAATATCCTTCCTGGTGTTTTATGCAACTTCCTTGTTGTCCTTGCCAAGCCTAGATATCCCTTTCCTGGTGGAGTTTAGTCCCAGCTTGGGGGTGACCCACTACTGAGCATGATGAACAGTGTGGTCTAAGGCTAGGATGTTCGTGGAAGGTCTGCACGTAATCGGTGGTCACCTATTAAAAGATAAGTACCAATTCTTAGTTCATTGTATTCTTTGTATTTGTATTTTCATTATAATCAATGATTAATTCATGTATATATATGTTGCATGTAGTTGTTAATGTTGTTTCTGCATGAACAAGTGTATGAGTAGAGTATTGACATATTTTTAATTGCATTAGATATATATGTGTGTGTGTGTGTGTGTGTGTGTGTGTGTGAATACTAGATGTTATCTCTATCTTCCAGTTAAGTTTTATATGTGATTATTTCCACATAGTTACTCGGTGGAATGGCATGGCCTGTTGTTTAAGGCCGAGAATGTCATAGAAATGGTATTAGAGCAATAAAGGAAAATAAAAGGTTGCTTCGGTAGCACTATCTGGCCGGGGTCATCGGCCGAGGGACGTTACACTTAGCGTCCATTTTCTCCCATAAATGAGACCAAAAATTTCCCAAAAAGTGAGAGTCTATATCTAATATAATATATGTAGGAAGTCCAAAATGAACCCATACATTAGAAAATAACATCTATGTTTTTGTTCAGATGTGACATGTTTCCTGCATGGCATTAGAATACACATCTTGATGAATTTGTTCACCATTACATATAGATAATCATGACCTATCCTTGACATCAACAACCCCCCTACAAAGTCCATGGAGATACTTTCCCATGGCTGTGAGGGTATTGGAAGTGGTATATAACCCCATCTTTCTATTGCTAGGATTACTTCTGGCACACATGAGACACCCTTTGATTTAAATGGAAATTGTCTCGTTCATTTGAGGCCAATAAAAATATGTTTGTAATTGTGCTACTATCTTACCAACCCAAAAGTGACTAGAGATAAGAGATGTATGCACTTATCTAATTACATTTACTCTTTCATCTCTCGGTATACATAATTTTCCAAGATGATATAATAAAATTTCATGCATATAATAATCCAACTATTGATTTTTGCGAGTTAATGCATCATATACTTCTTTAAAATCATTATCCCTAGCATCTTGTTCAGGATAACTTTCATTTGCTAAAGGATTATACTTGAGTATTGTCGATGCATTAATTACTAGTCTTGATAACATATCTGCAACCTTGTTATGAATACCCTTCTTGTACTTGATTACCAGTTGAAATTGTCGTAGAAAACCCATCCACCTGAGGTCTCGTGAATGTTGTAGCTTGGTTTGTAAATGAAAATATTGTAATGGTTAGTGATCTGTATGAATTATTGTCTCCTTTCCCATTAAGTAATGCTTCCATTTATTTAAACTTTGTACCAACTCATACAATTCCTTATCATATGTTTGGTAGTTAATAATAGCTTGAGTGAAAGTCTCAGAATGATAACATATTGGTTTACCTTGTTGAATCAAGGCTACACCCATGTCATATCTGATTGCATCGGTTTGAATCTCAAATGGTTGTTGTAGATTTGGCAATGCCAGAACTGGTGCATTGCTTATTTTTTCCTTCAATGTCTCGAAGGATTTATGTTTCTTGCCTCCCCGTTGAAATACTTGTTTAGCACTCGTTAATTCATGTAGAGGTGCTAATATGTATGATAAATTAGCAATGAATTTCCTCCAGCACTGTACTTCTCCTAAGAAGCTCCTTACTTCAGTGGAAATAATTTTCTTGGGCCATTTCACAATGACTTCTATTTTTGTTACACATTATTTTTGTCACCCCTATGACCGTTAATGATGTAAACCTATCCTTTGCCTTTAGAAGGATCAATTTCCTTAATTCCTGAAGAAGAATGAAGATATATTTTCCCAGAAAGATGAAAATGATATTTTCCTTTGTAAAAACCTTATAAAGAGGGATCATCGCACTCTGTTCAGTGTTAAGGGTGTGACTAACTAGGATCGTCTTGGAATGCACCATACTTTCCTGTGACGTTGTCACACTCTACTCAGTATTAAGGGTGCGAAATTTTTTCGTACGAAGGAAAAAAAGAATCTTCTCGATGCTTTTAGAATGGAATCTTCGAGGGTGAGTTGGCCTCTGATCGGTTTGGATATTTGTCGCATCCCTGATCTCATGGGATTATCCTAATCTCCTCACCCTATGCTTTTCATCCTATAAAAGGAGAGGATTTCTCATGGGGAAAATTATCTTGGGAAAGTTAGATTGATTGGGTTTGAGTAATTTTTGTAGCTTGGAGTTTTAGGGCCTACGTTGGCTTTAACATTTTCTTTGTCAAGATAGATTGTGAATGAATTTGAAATCTACAGTCTCAGAATCCGGCAAGAATAAGTGTGTGGGAAGCAAGGAACTATTGGAAGGGACCTTACAACATCAAGGCATCAATTGTATTCTCCTTTTCATATTTCTAATACAACAATATATTTCTTTCCGAGAAAATTCTTCTTATTTTATTTTATGACTCATTGATCACATACATAGGTTTTGTTGAGTATACATTGTTTCTTCCACTTCGTTGGCTTGTGTCTTTTTACAGGTTCAACGTCCTATAATCCTTGGAACGGATTGATGATGACACTAGCAAGGACAAGCGACATTTAAAAGGTATGTCATTTATCTCTTGTTAGTTAGTATTCTTAATGATTAAAACTTAGGGGAAGTCTTATATTCTGTCTTGTTTTGTTCTAGTTTCAGGGTGAAACTAGGGATATTAGTTTTTGTCCACACTTACCAATTTTTTCGATAACAATTTTGCAGGATCTATTTTCAGTTGACCATTTCCTACAATGTAACCCAAATATAGCAGATAATGTTTTTCAAATTCACACTTAGACATCTTCATATACAAATTATTATTCTCCAAAAGTTCAAAACATTTCCTAACATGCATCATATGATCTTCCCATGTTCGGCTTAAGATTAATATGTCGTCTAAATAGACAATAAAAAAATCATCTATGTAGGGTATGAACACATCATTTGTCACCCTCATACAAGTTGCTAGTGTGTTACATAAACCAAATGGCAAAATGTCCAACCATTCAACCAAGTCGTGCTTGGTCTTGAAAGAAATTTTCCATATGTCACCTTCAACAATTATGATCTGAAGGTAACCACTTCTCAAGATCAACTTAGTAGAATACAGAACAATATTTAATTGATAGAATAGATCATCTATTCTTGGAAGAGGATAATGGTTATTTACTGTAATCTTGTTTAGGGCTCGGAAATCAATACACATCCTCCACGTGTCATATTTTTTTCGAACTAATACAATAGGAGAACCACACTGAAAGGAGCTTGGTCTAATGATTCATTTATTGAGAAGCTCCTAAACTTGCTTCTTGATTTCTACATTCTCGATTACTGATGGCATGTACATTCCAATGTTGGGAAGAGGAACATCATGCTACAAATATATTTAATGTTCAACCTCCATTTTAGGAGGCATCCCTATAGGTTCCTAAAACAACTTATCACAATTAGATATGATGTTGATCAAATCCTTCTTATGATTTGGATCACAACTTGATAAAGCATTTTTTATATATTCTTCTTTATGTTTTACTATCATGAGAAAAAAATATTTCCTTGCACTCACAAGTCTCTTCATTTTCCCTGTGCACACTAAAGAAACATTAGTTTTGATGTGATGAGATCTGAAATTATATTTAATCCCATCCTTGAGAAGGTGATATTTGTTTTCTTCTCAATAGAACACAACATTCATGTCAAATATATATGGAATACCCAAGACCGCAAATGTCAAGAGGCACAACATATAACTCAATATCGTCAAAGAAATTAGTTGTAATTCCAAACCTGATCTTACACTGTCTCAAGACTTTCAACTTAGCGTCATCACACACCCAACCTAATGGATATGGATTTTTGTGAGGTGCCATATTCAATCCCATATTCTTAAGAGTTTCTTCAGATATTATATTTACTTGAGATCCACTGTCAAATAAATTATCTACCTTTGTATGCTTGACTATAACTCTAACATGAAAAGGCTCKCTCCCTTTYTTCTAATMAAYATCACTTTCCATCTTGGCATATTGAACTGAAGAGTTTAAAATTATAGTTGATATATATTTTATTTTTCGTGGCCATGATCTTGGATTCATCTCCATAATCTGACCCTAGATCATGATGATATGTTGCAACAATGTTATGCTTCCCTTTATCCTTGGGTTTCTTCGATCATAATTCTGGATGCAACTTCCAACACTATGATTCCTCATGTCCCATTTTATTATAGTGAGAACATGTAGGTATTCCCTCGACTTGCTTCATTGTGGCTGATCTCTTACTCTTCCATTTACCTTTCGGTTTCTTTTCGTACTTCAATGGATTCTTATCTTCGCTCGCATGCTTACCTTTACTATCATCTAGATGTGTAGCTTGTACTGACACCTTGTCGATGTTATTAGGGATAAACATTAGAATAGTGTGACAAATGTATGAGTTCATTCCACCAATGCACTTCAAAATAGTTTCATGAGTATACAACGAAATTCCTAGGGATAATGCCTTCTTTTTGAATTCTTGTGTATATGCCTTACTATTCTGGCCTTTATTCCATCTCAAATGTTGCCACTTGATCATTGTCATCTGTGCATGTGCCAATGGATATAATTTTTTTCTTATAGCCTTAGTAAAATTATCCCAAGAAGATATTACTTTACCATTTTGAACCAGATCAACTTGCATCTTACTCTCCCACCATATTAAGGTAGTGCCACTTAGTCAAAGAGAAACTAACTATATTTTTTCATCCCTGTCCATAATTATTTGAACCCTGCAATATACCTCTATTTTCTTGATCCAATTGTACAATTTCTCGGCCTTGAATTCTCCATCATAGGTCGGAAACTCGAACTTAACATCCAATTTTAATAAAGGCATATTATGGTTAGTCTTCTTAGAGGAAGGGGAAGGGGGCTTGGAAGGTCCACCTCCTTCACCTCCTCCTTCTCCTTTTACCAAATATTCTTTGCGTGCATGAATTTTAATTATTTATTCTAATTCATCTATTGTTTCTCTTAGTGATTGAAGCATAGCTCTGATCTCTCCATGACTCATGGGATGATCTTCTTCTTCTTTTTCATAAGCCATCTAATTTCATCCAAATATTTTTCCAATTTCAGACTTGTAACTTGAAATTTTTACTTTACCAAGTTTGGCTTGGCTCTTGTAAGCATCCACTTTAAAAATACTTGTCAAACCAACTCTGATACCAACTTGATCTGAAAAATCCTTGGATGTTGATAATTTAAAATACACATATACATATACTTGATTTTTGAAATAAAATGATCGCTTGACGGTTTTGCAAATTACTTGTGAAATACTTATCTAGCTAATTCCACCTTAATGATAAATGACCTGCAAATAATTGAACTTGAAATGAACAACAATAATATGATCACATACACAAGTTGGAGAAAACAGAGTTCACCCAAATTGGGCTACCTCTCTGTGTCCACTTCCAATAGAGAATTATTTTATTAATGCTCAAATGATTTTGTTTTAGATTGATATTTTTACATGTTGCTCAAATGCAGAAACAAAGTGCATCATTGAGTTCCTGGCAAAAAAGAATGCAAAAATTATATAAATACTTGAAAATCCATCAAGGTGACCCCAACATGCTTTATAGTGTAGCCTCGTACCCTTCATACTCTTGGCATGCTTTACAAGACTAAAATCTATGTATAAAAATGGTGTGTGTACAGACTTAGAAGTGAACTTTGGATCTCTATCTCACAATATTTCTTTAGGCACACCATGTAGTTAGGAAATTTTCTTCATATAAAATATTTTCATTATTGGATTCCTTGTCAATTGTTTTCACTCGTATGAAATGTGTAGCCTTTGTAAGTTTGTCCACCATTTCCATGAAAAAATTATGTTGCCTTTCCATTGTTGGAAAATTGGTGAAAAAAAATATTGTAACTACCTCCCCTTTCCATTTAGGAATCGGAAATGGTTGTAATAATCCCATTGGATGGTTTTCTAGTCTTCACTTTCTTACATTCCATGCACTTGGATATGTAATAAACCACATCTTTCTTCATTATCGAGAATATATACTGGCTTCTCACTACTGTAATTATTTTTTGGTACCCTAGATGTCTAAAATAGGGTACATTTTTCATCTCTTTTAGCACCATGTTTCTAAATTCTTGGGTGTTAGGAACATAAAATTTGTCCCTGAACAAGAGGATTCCATCTTTAATCTTTATATTTATACTATACATGATTTTGATGTAAGCTTTATTTAAGTTGTGCATAATGTTGGTCTACTATTACAACCTCCAAAATTATTTCTTTTGAATCCATTGTGAACATACTAATGGTTGCAACATGCATTTCATGCACCCTCCTGATGAGTGCATCAACCACTTTATTCTCTTTTCCCTATATGTTCTTGATGTGGAAGTTGTATTCACTAAGAAATTATAGCCATCTAGTTTACCTATCATTATGTGTGGGATGCTCAAACAATTGTTTTAGACCACTATGACATGTCTTTAACCCAAATTTTCTTCCCATGATATAATGCCTCGACATTTTTAAGGCATGAACTATGGTTTCCAACTCTAAGTCATGAGTAGCATAGTTTATTTCATCCTCCTTAAGATTCCTTGACTCATAATATATGGAATACCCATTTTGTGTAAGGACTCCACCAATCCCTTCCTTGCATGCATTTGAGCATACAATAAAATCTTCATCTAGATATGCAACCTTTAGAATAGGTTTAGTGGTCAATAATTCCTTCAAGTGCTGATATGTTCCCTTCTGCTATAGTGAAGTGATTAGATGTGTGACCTTAGATAATCCTTAAATGGATCTCCTATAATATCCAAATAATTCCATAAGGATCATACTTATGAAACATTCTTTGGTGTTGTACAACTTTTGATTACTTCAGTCTTCTCAAGGTTCGCCACGATGCCCTCTCCTAAGACAATGTGGCCCAAATAATGTATTTTTCTTTTATAGAAAGTGGAATTTCTTAACTTGGCATACAATTGGTGTTATCTATACACCTATAGCACCTCCCTCATATGTTTTTCATGCTCCTCCTCTGTTTTGGTGTAGATAAGAATATTATCCAAGAAGACAATGAAGTTTTTTTGCCACGAAATCCCTGAACACTCCATTCATTAGACACACAAAAGTAGCTAGTTCGTTTGTCAAGCCAAATCACACCACCACAAACTCATAATGGACATACCTTGTCCTGATTGTTTCCTTATTGGTTTCTTCTTCTTCGATTCTTGCTTGATGATAACTTGATCTCAAGTCAATCTTGGAAAATATCTTTTCCCCTTTCCATTGTATGAAAATATCACCGATTCATGGTAAAGGGTAGTTATTATTTATAATAATGTTATTAAGATGTCTAAAGTCAATACCCAACCTTATAGTTCCATCCTTATTCTTCACAAAAATCACTGAGGAATATGTACCCCTTCTTCAACAATTCTTCTAGTTGCATTTGCAATTTCTTAACCTTTGGTGTGCTCATTTCATAAGCAGTTTTGGACATCGGGGAAACTCTAGGAATTAAGTCAATAGAGAAGTAAATATCTCTATTTGGTGGAAATCTTGGAAACTCCGAAAATATATCTTCATATTCCTTCAAAAATATATAGTTTTCAAGACTTGGCTCCTTATCCTTTGATGGCTCTTCCATATGAGAGACATATATTTGGCACCCTTTTGTAAAAAATATTTTTAGCTACAATGATGAAATCTCTTTGATGGATATAGGCCATGGAATACCTTACACAATCCTTGAATTCTATTTTTCATCGAGGCATGTAAAATCCTTATTGTATCTTTTAGGGACCTAACCCCTTACATAGGTAGAATAATATATTTCCATGTAATAAAGGTCAATATTAATAAGACCTGAAAATAAGGAAGAATAAGTCCAATGTAAGAATACCTAATAGAAGATTCTGCTTCTAGAAGGATATTCCTCTAGATGGTTCTTTTGATAGACATATTTAGTATAAATATGAGTCGAGGGTATGAGAACTTTTGTCTTGGATATTATTGTAATAGAGCTCTGCTCTGTTGGAGGTTTCCCCCTCGAAGAGGTAGGTGAAAATTGCTCTCGGTAATCAAAGTGCTATTTATGGTGTTATATTGTTATCATTTTGGTATTATAATGGTGTTGTTTTGATTATATTGTTGTTCAGCTGCCATTTCTAGCTATTTATTTTTGTTCTGCATACTTTTTATATCTTGAATATTACAACTGGTATCAAAGCACCTTCCTCGGTAGAAAATTGTGGGTTAAATTTTTTTAGGGTAGACACGTATTCCAACCTCTTTAAGCTACAAAGATCTATCGTTACATGCATAAAACCGCAGTCTGGGATTCATACACGTAGGAAATGCAAGTGGTACTCAAGAGAACATTTGTTGGCCACCCTTGTAACCCGTGTTAGTACCCCTTCGAGTGGTAGCACATCAGACAACACCTGTATACAGATCGACCTAGATCTCCTGAAGCCCTTTGTAGATAAACCGATCAAATGCTTGACTGCTATAGTGCCACCGAGAACAACACTCACGAAGATACTCTCTAGTACCTCAGTAGTTGGATAGTACATCTAAGGGTACGATCTAGCCTCCTTAGTTGGTGCCCTAAGATATTGGGTCGAGTACTACTGTTGGACCCTGCACATATATCAAAGAGATATAGCACAGGGAAAACCCTTGTATGTAGAACCATTGAATACCTAACCCTTGGGATGGAAACAAAAACCGAACAAATAAGATCTATTGTGGTGCAACTGTGTCTCCTGCATTCAAGTTGCAAAATCACTACACATTTTTTCATGTTAAGCATTTGGACATTTCATCACTGCATTGTTCCTCAGATTGGATTATAACTCAACAAGATTTTGGATCTTGTTGGCACCATTATTTGATACCTATTCCGTTGGATTTCTCTCTTTTCCCTTATCACAGTCGTACCTATCATTTTTCAACAATTTGTTTTGTGGACCCAACCCCCTTCCAAAACCCTTATTTGGGATTTACCCCATTGGATTCAACTCATCACCCTGATCGTTGTGATACACTTCACCCATAACCCATTTTTTGTGTGGTGCCACCCGCCCCTTTTTGTGTTCCCTTGTCATCATGGCCCATACCCGTAGCCAAGACTTGGAAGCTCGCTTCAATACCTTGCATTATTATTTCACAAAAACCCAACAAGAAGTGCGACAACTCAATACCAATCTTCTCTCCATTAATAAAAAAATGCATTCCTCCATCATTGCTTCAGTCGATGCCTCACTCAAGGAAGTCAAAGAAGAGATCAAACAAGACATTACCACTCAACTTGAATCTGTCGCTACAATGATATGCACCAAGTTGCATATCCCTGCATATCTTCCCTTATCTAACCCACCTTTGCATACCAAAGGTGAAAATTCCTCTCATTCCAAGAATTTTCAGCCCCATCACTTTCAGCGTGACCTACGCCTTCCATGTGTGGATGTGACCAAATTTGATGGATCAGATCCCACTAGTTGGGTAACTCAAATGGAACATTATTTCTCTGTTTATGGCATTATAGATGAGTTCGCCAAACTCCGTTATGGTGTTCTCCATCTAGATCAATACCTTTGGCAATGGTGACAATTGACAAAAAATGCCCGCCAAGGGTATGTGGCCTGGACACACTTTTTGGCAGAGCTTTATGAATGCTTTGACATTGACACCAACCATTTAGGCCGTTTGAAAAAGTTGAAACAATCTGGCACAGTGGAAGACTTTATAATTGCTTTTGAGCGACTGGATTTTCATACAGAGGGCATGTTTGATGTTTTTTTTCGAGAATGTTTTATCAGTGCCCTTAAGGATGAGATTTGTGCTCATATCATCATGGCTCGGCCTCAGAGTTGGGTGGATGCTACTAAAAGAGATAAGGAAGAAAAACAGGTTGTCTCTTCTAAAAAACGCAAACCCTCCTTTAATCCTCGCAATAAACCAGTAACTCCCACTCCTCCTTTTACTCCCCTAAAGATCCAAAAATTGACCAAGGCCGAAATGGATGAACGCCAACTCAAAGGCCTTCGTTATAATTGTGATGAAAAGTATTTTCCGGGACACAAGTGTAAGGAACAAAATATTTTTATGGCCATCTCGGAGGATGTTTCAGAAAAGGATGTTGGGACTCCCCTTGTGTCTGTGTCACCTGAACCCACTGACATAACCCCTCCCTCAGACTCTCCTGAAGTAGAACCGGTCATTTCCCTAAATGCTCTCACTAGCTTCTCTATTCCCCAAACCCTCAAGCCAATTGGTTACATCAAGCATAGGAAGTTCATCATTCTTGTTGATAGTGGAAGAAACCATAATTTTATTCATTGCCGCATTTCCCAAGAAACTAATTTCTATATCCGTGCAGACAATAATTTGCAAATCACGATTTCCAATGGTGGGTCCATGAAATGTGGAGGGTGTTTTGAAAATGTGCATCTCCAAATTGGTGAATACCATATGAAATCTCATATGTTTTCTATCGACATGGGTAGTTGTGACATTATGTTGGGTGCATAATGGATAAGGACTTTGGGTCCCATTCGCATGGATTATAAGGAATTAACCATGCAATTCAGCTATGAGGGACAACAATTTAAGTTCCAAGGCATCACCGTCGGTTCGTCGGAGATCATTAGTTCCCATCTCATGGAAAATTTTCTCAAAAAATGTCATTTTGGCATTATTTCCCAACTCCATGCCATACAAGCCACCGAGACACCCTCCATGTCGCGGGACCTCCAATCCATCCTCTCTAAACATAAAGTGGGTTTTTCCACTCCCTAGGGACTCCCTCCTTCCCGTGGTGTTCATGATCATTCCATTCCCCTTGTCCTAAGAATCCTTCCTCCCAATATTAGTCCCTATCGTCACCCCTTTTCCCAAAAAAATGAAATTGAGAAAATGGTTCAAGAATTGCTCAACGCAGGTGTTATCCGCCCTAGTACGAGCCCCTATTCTTCTCTTGTTGTCATGGTCCTTAAGAAATAAGGTTCTTGGTGCATGTGTCCTGAATTCTACGCCCTCAACAAACTCAACATTAAATACAAATTCCCGTTCCTATCGCTGATGACCTCTTGGATGAATTGAGTGGTTCCCTGTTCTTTACTAAAATTGATCTTCATTCGGGCTACCACCAGATCCATATGAAAGAGGAAGACATTCCTAAGACTTCCTTTAGAACTCATGAGGGCCACTATGAGTTTTTGGTCATTCCCTTTGGCTTGTGTAATTCTGCCTCCACTTTCCAAATCCTCATGAATCATGTCTTTCATCCTTTTCTCCATCATTTTGTGTTAGTTTTCTTTGATGATATCCTCATCTACACAAAAACTTGGTCAGACCATATTTCTCATGTGGATCAATTTCTCCATATACTCTCTCATCACCAATTTTTTATCAAACAATCTAAATGTTCTTTTGGTGCCTTAGAAGTAGAGTACTTGGGTCATCTAGTTGGAAAGGACAACGTCAGGGTGGATCCTAAAAATATTGAAGCTATGCAATATTGGCCTCACCCAAATACTCTTAAAAATATTGCAGGGATTTATGGGTTTAACAGGTTATTATCGCAAGTTTGTTAACAATTATGGAAAGATTGCGGCACCTCTCATTGCAGTCCTTAAAAATAATTCTTTCACTTGGACTCCATCAATTTCTCAGGGTTTTAAAACCTTGAAGATGTCCATGTGCACCACTCCAGTCTTGGCCCTTCCTAATTTCACAAAGATCTTTGTCTTGGAATGTGATGCTTTCAGGAAAGGAATTGGCATTGTCCTTATGCAAGAGGGTCGACCTTTTTCCTTTACCAACAAACAACTGTTAGAGAGAAATTTGGGCAAATCAATCAATGAAAAGGAAATGTTGGATAGTTTGCATGACGTGGATCTTTGGCGACCTTATCTAATGGGGAAACGCTTCCAAATTAATAGAGATCATCAAAGCCTCAAGTATTTTCTGGAACAATGCCTTTCCTCCTCTGAGCAACAAAAATGGGTGACTAAGCTCTTTGGATATGATTATGAGATTATTTACAAAAAAGGTAAAGACCATGTGGTTGTTGATGTACTTTCAAGAAAATATGAATATGAAGGGTCTCTTTTTTCTCTTTCTTTCATTGTACCTGATTGGCTCCAAGTTATTCGCTAGGAATGGCTACACGATCCCAAAATTTCACATCTGATACAACAATTGCAGTCCAATTCTACAATTTCCTTAGGGTAGTCTTGGCTCAATGATGAGATTCGATACAAAGGCCATTTTTATTTAAGTAAACAGTCAAAACTTAAACACACGATACTTTTTGAGCTTCATGCTACACCCATAGCTAGGCACTCTGGGTTTACCAAAACCTATGATCGGTTCAAACGTTCTTTTTTCTAGGAGGCTATGAAACAAGATGTTTGTAATTTTTTGGTTGAATGTGATGTGTGTCAACACAACAAGGGTGAAACTGTCAAATATCCTGGCATACTACAACCGCTTCTGATTCCACCTTCTATTTGGCAGGATATCTCTATGGATTTTATTGTAGTCTTACCTAAATTAGGAAAACAATCAGTCATAATGGTGGTAGTTGATTTTATTTCCAAGTATTCTCATTTATGTTCTCTTCAACACCCATTTACAACATCTATTGTGGCTCAAATTTTCATGGATCAGGTCTTCAAGATTCATGGCATGCCACATTCTATTGTTTCTAATCACGACCCAACTTTTACCAACAATTTTTGGCAAGAAATGTTCAAGCTACAAGGCACCCAATTGCATCGCATCACAGCTTATCATCCCTAGACTGATGGTCAAACTGAAGTTGTAAACAAATTTTTGGAAACATATTTGAGGTGTTTTGCATCGGAAAGGCAAAATTAGTGGGCTCAATGGTTACCACTAGTTGAATGGTGGTACAACACTTTGTACCATACAAATACGTGCATGACTCCTTTTGAAGCCATATATGGACAAAATCCACCTTCATTCCTCTCATATTTTCCAAGTGTCTCGAAGGTCCAGGCAGTTGACCAATGATCCAGGGGATCAAATTTTGCTCAAAATTCAAAGTGCTCAGAATCTCTTCAAATCGAACGGGTGAGTAGGCCTCATCGTCACGAACCCAACACAACTCGTTTGGGTTCAAATGAACATCGGATGAGAGAGATATCACGTTCTGTTCAAATCGTCAAACATGCAAAAAAAATGTGTTGACTGTACAGTCCGTATGGATGTTGACGTGGCAGAACCGTACGACACGTGGCAGGGCTGAGTTGGCAGAGCCGTATGACATGTGGCATGGCTGAGTTGGAAGGGTCATACGACACGTGGCAGGTGTTGGTTGGCAGTTGGATGACGAATCATTTCTTGACACATGGCATGGTGGCGAATGGATTGGTGACACGTGTCCCAAACAAGGGTCACCACGTGTCACCCAGACATTGGTTAAAACTTGTGTAGTCGGCAGGAATCAACCCCGCAACCTTTGGGTAGGGGTATGGCCTTGAGAAGGGCAACCCAACCGGTGCGCCACTGTAGTGGTTCTTCCCACTATATAGTTTTGTTAATATTTGAATTGCAATGTGTTTTGGATTTGGCACAGACAGGGCTGGGGCTAAGCCCTAGCCCCTGTCCATATATATATATATATCATATGACTACCCGCATGCGTAGTTCAAACGGAGCCATAACAGATATAACCAGTGGTCCATACAACCCATAACACATACGACCGGTGGTCAATACATTGCACGACAGTTTTATTACGAACGGTTATAAAACCGTGCCGACACTTGTCGCTCTATCATTTGACTTGGGACTTGGCCCTTTTTTGTATGTGCGCGCGGTCATATGGTAGGCCACATGGCCAATGGCTTGGTGGTTAAGGGCTAGGGGCACCTTAACCATCCTACAGTTCGCACAGTTATGAAGTTGTGCACCCGGTGCTAGGTTTTAGCATGGAATTGAGTGTGGGTGCTAGGTTGGACACACAGAGCTGCAAATTGTCGATCCAAAGAAAACAAGTTTGAAGGGGAACTTCCAGGAAGCCTATCTTCTTCAATTTTTGGCCAAATCAGGTGCCGAAAAAGCCTAGCTAGGATTTTTGGATGTTTTGAAGCCATTGGAGCCATCTATTTTGCATTTTTAGCATTGTAAAGCACATATTTTAGCACTTTGAGCAAATAATACAAAAGATCCATTGGAAGCTGGACCAGGAGATGTAGCCCAAGAGAGGGGTGAACTCCTTTATCATTTGCTGTGTTATGTGTTTTTTGTTCACTGTTATTTGTTATTGTTTATCTGCATCTTGAATGTGTATTTCTATAAAATTTTGTGTTTGCAAATTGATCCATTTGCATAAGAACACTTGAATTAAAACTTGCAAATATTTTCAAGAATACAAGTCTTTATCATTTTCAGATCAAGTTGGTATCAGAGCTTAGGGTTTTGAAGACTTGATTATTTGCAAGTGTTTTGTTTTCTGATGCTCACAAGGTTGAAACTCACAAGAGGAGAAGGTCAACTTGTAGAGACAAGTTCTCATCCTTCAAGAAGAAAGA
>JZKD02S1627477.1:648471-677041 GCA_000966675.3 Picea glauca | reverse complement strand
CCCCAGAATATCTTACAGAACTGCATGAAGACACAATCCTTGACAGGAGAATGAGGACTTCAAAACGAGGAAATGTGGAATATCTTCGAGTTGGTCTTAAAGGCACAAATCCAAGAAAAGCCAAGTGGATTGAGGTTGGAAAGGTGAGGGAACTATACCCTCATCATCAGATAGACTGAAAATAGTCTTTTGGAGGTCCAAAATCTTTCCAATGGGGAGGTGTGATCTAGGGGATCAAATTTTGCTCAAAATTAAAAGTTCTCAGAATCGCTTCAAATCGAACGGGTGAATAGGCCTCATCGTCACGAACCCAACGCAACTCATTTGGGTTCAAACGGATGTCGAATGAGAGAGATATCACGTTCTGTTCAAATCGTCAAACAGGCAAAAACAAATGTGCTGACTATATAGTCCATACAGTTCGTACAGATGATGACGTGGCAGAACCATACAACACGTGGCAGGGCTGAGTTGGCAGGGCCATACGACACATGGTAGGTGTTGGTTGGCAGTTGGACGACAAATCATTTCTTGACATGTGGCATGGTGGCGAATGGATTGGTGACACATGGCCCAAACAAGGGTCGCCACATGTCACCTGGACATTGGTTAAAACTTGTGTAGTCGGCAAGAATCGACCCCGTGACCTCTGGGCAAGGGTGTGGCCTTGGGAAGGGCCACCCAACCGGCATGCCACTATAGTGGTTCTTACCACTATATAGTTTTCTTAATATTTGAATTGCAATGTGTTTTGGATTGGGTGCGGACAAGGCTGGGGCTAAGCCCCAGCCCCCATCCATATATATATATCATATGACTACCCATTATAAAACCGTGCCGACACTTGTCGCTCTATCATTTGACTTGGGACTTGGCCCCTTTTCGTATGTGCGCGGGGTCATATGGTAGGCCACATGCCCAATGGCTTGGTGGTAAGGGACTAGGTGCGCCCTAACCGTCCTACAGTTCGCACAGTTATGCGGTTGTGCGCCCAGTGCTAGGTTTTAGCATGTAATTGAGCGTGGGTGCTAGGTTGGACACATAGAGGTGCAAATTGTCGATTCATAGACAAGAAGTTTGAAGGGGAACTTTCAGGAAGCCTATCTTCTTCAATTTTTGGTCAAATCAGGTGCCGAAAAAGCCTAGCTAGGGGTTTTTGGACGTTCTGAAGCCATTGGAGCCATCTATTTGGCATTTTGAGCATTGTAAAGCACATATTTTATCACTTTGATAAAATAATACAAAAGATCCATTGGAAGCTGGACCAAGAGATGTAGCCCAAGAGAGGGGTGAACTTATTTATCATTTGCTGTGTTATGTGTTTTCTATTCACTGCTATTTGTTGTTGTTTATATGCATCTTGAATGTGTATTTCTATAAAATTTTGTGTTTGCAAATTGATCCATTTGCATAAGAACACTTGAATTAAAACTTGCAAATGTTTTCAAGAATACAAGTCTTTATCATTTTCAGATCAACCAAGCACTTATAGTTCGAGAGGCTATTCTTCGTGCCCTCAAAGAAAATTTGGTCATGGCCCAAAATCGCATGAAGAAACAAGAAGATCAAGGCTGATCTGAACGTCAATTTGCAGAAGGGGATCAAGTGTTTCTTTGACTGCAACCTTAGAAGAAAACTTCCCTCAAGGCTGACCATTGTCAGAAACTGGTGCCCAAATTCTATGGTCCTTATACCATTCTCAAGTGTGTGGGACAAGTGGCCTATTAGTTATCCTTTCCTAGTCGTTCTAATATCCATCCTATTTTTCATGTTTCCTTCTTAAGGAAGGTGATTGGAACTAAGTTCCAAACTCAAACCAACCTTCCGGAGTTGGACGAAGAAGGATCTATTTGGCTACAACCACAAGCAGTTTTGGACCAACGTGAGCATCGATTGTGTCAGTGAACCATCAATGAAGTGTTAGTTCAGTGGAAAGATACAACTCTAGCAGTTGCCACTTGGGAACCAACTATCATTCTGGAACAATTTTCCCATCTCAAGCCTTGAGGACATGGTTGTTTTTAAGGGGTAGGACATGTTAGGGACTTAACCCCTCACGTAGGTAGAATAATATATTTCCATGTAATAAAGGTCAATATTAATAAGGTCTAGAAATAAGGAAGAATAAGTCCAATGTAAGAAGACCTAATAGAAGCTTCCTCTTCTACAAGGATCTTCCTCTAGATGGTTCTTTTGATAGACATATTTAGTATAAATAGGAGTCGAGGGTATGCAAACTTTTTTCTTGGATATTATTGCAATAGAGATCTGCTCTGCTGGAGGTTTCCCCCTCGAAGAGGAAAGTGAACATTTCTCTTTGTAATCAAAGTGCTATTTTGGGTGTTATTTTGTTATAATTTTGGTATTATCGTGGTGTTGTTCTGGTTATATTGCTGTTCATCTGCCATTTCTAGCTATTTATTTATGTTCTACATACTTTCTATATCTGGAATATTATAGTATCAATTTAGGACAACATGATGCTTGTCCGTCCATTCCATACGAATCAAGCGATCATATGACCCAAGTGGTGTGACATTTAACTCTAACTTAGTGCTAAATCCATTCATGCTTACTGGGAAATTCTTGAAAAGTTCATTGTTTTTTCTCTTGGTTTCAGTGGCTAGCTAAACCAACCAAGACCTATCATGTTTACAACTCTTCAATTTAAACCTTTCAATTATTTTTGGATCTATATAGTTATGAATAACTCTAGAATCAATCAAAATAGCTATGGGATGATTATCAATATTACCTTCTACCTCAATCATGTGGGATTGGTAGTCTACTTTTTGTTTTCCAAAGATACATAAATCCTTGGTAGGATTCTACCCACATCATTCACCGAATCAACTTCTTGAATGTTGTGCATAGTCCTTTCCATATATCCCTTGTGAGAACAATCATTGTACATGTTATCTCTTTCACATCCCCAACACTTTATGTGATGTTGTCTTGGCCTTTTCCCCAAGGAATTGGTAATTTTATGTTAACCTTGTGCTAACTTCCCTTGCTAATATGCTTGATAGATATTCCTAATGAAAGGTGGATTAAATCCTTTCTTTATACGATCCATCTTTCCTTTCTTATTATTGTCCTAGACAATTTGAAAACATTTCCTTCATTTTTTCTACTCATACAAATACTTATCTTTTCTTATGGATTCTTCCAAATTCTTGAGCTCATCAAACTAAATTTTATCTTTGTAGAAGGATGGTAGTCCACTCAAGAACCTCTTAATTTTGACCTTCTCATCTCCGATGAAGCCCACGTACCTTAGGAGTTCCAACAATTTCTTGTCATACTCATCCATGGTCATGGTTCCAAGCTTGAGTTCAAAGAAATCCTAAACCTTCTTGTCATAATATTTATTTGACATGTATTTCTACTAGAAATATCTTTTAAACTGCCTCCATGATATCCTCTTCTCATCAATGTGTTTGACCTGCTTAAGCTAATTCCACCACATAGATGATTTTCCTTGAAGATATGATCCAGATTATATTGAGAACGAAACGAGGCACAAACTAAAATACAATAGAGAAGACAAAAATATAGTGAAGCCCAACTTCTATTAATGAATAGCGAAATACTGTAGAATAGAAACTTCTAGAATGGTGGTAGCTTATCACAGAAGAGAAAGAGATGTCCTCTACACTCATTCGAAATAACCATTACATCACACTCCATTACATCCTCAAAGAACCTCCTTCACCTTTATTATATATGAGAGAGTGAGAGGAGAATAATTCCCATGATGCATGTGGGATAAATTGGTCTAAGTTTACAAAATGTCTTAGGCATGTAAAACACTAGGACTTCCCACAAGGTCACCCATCCCAGTACTACTCTATCCCAAGCATTATGAACCATGGATTTTTGATGGGATCTGGTGCATTAAATTTGTAGGCATGTACATATGATGGTTTTAATTAATAATTGGAGATGGAATTATAGTACATTCCCCATCAAAAGGGTGAATATCATGGTTTATCAAAACCACAAAATCAAAAATGTTGATTCAGGGGAAAAGGTGGATGGCCACTCTGATCCACCTGGATCATTCCTCCCCCCTTAGGAAGAAATGGCCCCCATTACATTAAGCTTCCTCGAGAGATGGGGAAACTTTTGCTAAATTTGAACCTTGGTGAGCCATTTTCCTTGCTAAAGTAGTTGTCTTGCTTGTACCTGGAATTAGATTGTCGAAGGATGTTATGAACCTATTGTTGGAGGTGTTCGATCATTTCAAAAAAATTCGCTACACGATTTTCCTGGGTCTAACTATGGGAGGAATTTGTTTGTGAATATGTAGCAGGAAGAGTTATATTAATGGGGGCTAATGGTTGGAACCCCAAGCACACCTGAAAAGGGTCATGTCCAATAGAGATATGCTAAACATATGGAAGACTCTCATTCTCTAGAAGGGAGAGTTTATAGATTTGGCCATTGGTTAAGGGAGCATTTGGCACCAAGTAAATGGAATTCTTGACTTGGCAGTGTAGAGGAATATTTATAGGTGAAAAATGTCTCTATTCTCCTCTACAATCTTATCTACCTACATTTGTTGTATAGAAAGGTCTTGTGCCAAGGCTATGGTGGACACATTGAACTTATGTTCACTTTCTAACCTGATTGTGAAGAGGGGAAACTTTGGGGCTTGAGATATTACTTTGCAACATTATTTGACCGAGATCAATGAAATGGAAGTAATAATAACTAACTCTATTATCCTATAGATATGACCCCCCAAAATAACAATGACACTACGAGGCCGAGACTCATAAATAGCATGATGTTTCTGCATATATGGTTTTCCTAAAAGAACATCATAGAATTCAAGTGGGGAAACATCACACAATACCTCTTATTTGAAGGGATTTATTTTTTAGGGAAGTCGACATTGTTGGTTGATGCGGATGTCTCATCCCTTTCTCAACCATCTAATGGTGTACAATTGGGTGTGTGGCATTGTCGATAGATTCATTACTTTCAAAACCTCAATTGAGAACAGGTTCTTGTGAATCCTTATGTCAACAAAGAGATGTAGTGGGGTATCCTTCACCCACATATGTGAATGGAAGAGGCAATCCCCCTCCTCCCTCCTCAAGATCCTTTGGTTCTTTTGGTTGGATTGTTGTGTCCACGATGGTAGAAATGGGTTCTACATTGATGATTTGTTTCCCTTTATTGTTCTCTAAATCAGATTCCAATTCAAGTTCTAATTATTTTTCTTTGATCTCAACCACCAATGACTATTTCGAGCAGCATTAACCGATGTTGTTCTAGGGGATTTTGTGGAACTCACGCTACGTTTTAGTGTCCTTCTTTAACCTCTCATCACCATTATTAGCCGGTGACTTGGAATGATTTTCTTGAGATTGAAACTCCTTGCTTTGTCCTTTATTAGGGTTTCCTTTCCCATTCTTCTATTGTGGTGTATCTACAAACCCAAACTGTTTCTTACTCCGTTGCTTGAATTTCTGCTTAATTTTGACTACATATTGATAAGCAAATCCTAGTGAGGAGATGTCCAAGAAATCCATCTCTATTTGGATATACTTGTGTAGGCCACTATTTTATTTCATAATCAAGTTTTGTTTGAAGTCTCTTATACCCAACTTTGAGCATAACATATGAAAGATGTTAGTGTACTCTGACACTGATTGGTCTCTATCCTGACATAGAGTTGTGCATCTCATATATTGGTCATCATAGCTTCCAACAACATATAAATCCTCCATGAGAGCATCCAAAATTGTTTACCATGGGGTTCTCTTCCTAATGGTGTAGATTCATTCACATTGTACCTCTCACAGTAACCTTCCCACCAAGATCTAACATGGGGAAGGGATTTAAGGAGAGCAAAGGTGATATTTTCACCGTTGGAATTTTTTTGGACAATGCAATAGCCTTCTAGCATATTCAACCATTTATATAAGGCATTTTCATCTATTTGTCCTTCAATTAAGGGGACACAAAAATTGACTTGTACCTTGAAGGGAATCATACCTCCAAAATGGATGCTTGTTGAAGATGCCTTTGTTGCCATCAGGAGTCGTTTTAGGATCTGACCAAAGTTTTCCATCATTTTGTTCCTATATCACATGAGGGTTCC
This sequence comes from Picea glauca, assembly GCA_000966675.3. Taxonomy (NCBI): domain Eukaryota; kingdom Viridiplantae; phylum Streptophyta; class Pinopsida; order Pinales; family Pinaceae; genus Picea; species Picea glauca. Next base: position 670,926 of record JZKD02S1627477.1, on the reverse strand, counting down.
TTGAGAAACATCTTGAAAGGATCTCCCCCTCTGTCATCTCTCTTTTCCTTCACCATGGGAGGTTTCTTAGGTTTGCAAGAGAGGTTGTCCTAAAAAAAACTAGCTCAAGACCTAACTCTCTATATCTTGACCTCATTGGGGACTTGCAATAAGGTTAGAAACATGGAATGTGAAATGACAAGGAGAAGACTGCTCTGATACCATTGATCTAGATTATATTGAAAACAAAATGAGACACAAATGAAAATTTAGCAAAGAACACATAAATACATTGAAACCCATTTTCTATTCACAAATAATAGAATATTGTAAAACACAAATAGGATAGAATGGTGCTAGTTTATCTCTAGAGAGAAATATATATTGGATACACTCATTCAAAATAATAATTACATCACACTCCATTTCATGCTCAAAGGACCTCCTTCACCTTCATTATATATGAGAGAGTGAGAGGAGAATAATTCCTGTGATCCATGTAGTATAAATTGGTGTAAGTTTACAAAATTCCATATGCATGCAAAATTATAGTACTACTCTAGCCCAAGCGCACTTAATTGTGGATTTCTAATCGGATATGATGCATTAACGATGTAGGAATGTACATATGATGGTTGTTATTGATAAATGGATATGGAATTACATTATGTTCCCCATCAAAAGGGTGAATATCAGGTTGATCAAAACCATAGTCTCAAAAATGTTGATTCAATGGAAAAGGTGGATGGTCATTGAGATCCAGCTAGATCAAGATGGTAGGTTACAATTATCGCTTCTACATTTGATGAATAATTGCGCAATTGGAAATATTTCTTCATTCCCAACAACCATGATTCTGCATTTTCATATTTCTTATCATCACCATCAAAAGTAGCAGGCTTAATATTCCTAATCTCTCCTTGCAAATAATCTATCTTAGACCTCCTCCACTCTCTTCAGACAGGGGACACACTTGGGCTAATATTTAACCTTGAACATGCATGCAATATTTTGCTTGAGGGTTTTGACAAATGATTATGATGATGTCTTCTAACACTCGTTTTTCTCCTATATCCTCAATGGTCATTCCTCCTATCATGAGATCTAGATGCTTCTACTTGTCTTGCACTGGCTACTTATTTTGTGCTAGAATATTTATTGACTTGTCTTTGCAACATATTCAGAACCTATAGAAGCTCCTCTTAGGATATTACCATCCTTTCATTGTATTCTCTATAGGTCTACACTTTTTTCTACATGATTCACATAGTCTTAACCAACTCTACCAACCCCATTATACGTTGTGCCCATTGGACTTGATCACTGCATTTCCCAAGCTAATATGTAAACCTCTAATCTCATTGTCATGGCTATAATATCCTTGGGAATCATCCATATCTCTAGTCCGGACACAAGAACCAATTTTTCTTTTTTGTACCTATAATTATGCAAAAATGTGCATGCAACAATTGTTGTTAGAGTTATGCATATTGTAAAATATTGTGTTAATTGGGTTAGAGACCATTCTTCATCTCAATTTACAAAGAACATAAATGGACTAAGTAAAATTATGAATCTTTATACATATTCATTTGTAAATCATATTTCAAACGAATGTACTCATGTATCATTATGATTTTTTAGCAAAAAGTTACATCCTTCTAAAGTTTGCAATTTCTACTCATTTGTTCTTTGTTTTTACTAGAGCATTTTTTTTTCGAGAGACCATTTTATGTCCTCTCTAATAGAAAATATGTTAGGAATCGGGAAAAGTTGTGTATCAAGTATAGATACAATTTATTATTGTGAACATAGATCAACTCTCAGATTTGGAATTTGATGCTCCAATAAAATTATGTGTAAATATGGAATGGACGACTTTGAAGTTTTACACTTTCTCCAAACTTGGATTTTTTAGCCAAAAGTGAATATCTCTCAAATAGAGCAAAACTGACAAAAATTGCCACAAGACAAATTTTTCCATATTGATGTTTATATAAAGTGTTGACTAAATAAAATTTCATGGCTTGGTGATATGGAGTCCATTTTTCTCCATTAAAGTTTTCAAAAATCCCCAAAACGCTCTCAACAATAGTGGATTTTTCCATGTTTGAGCATCCCCACAAAAACTCCTTCTAAATTTTTCCAGAATTTCAAATGGGCATCTCCATGCGTGTTTTTTAAACTATTTATCAAAATTTCAACTTTATTTGTGCCCCAGTTACTGAGCATGACTCAAATCTTTAAAAATTGTTAATTCATGTTTGTTTCCAAAAAAAAAAAAAGAATAATTAGCCAATGGCCCTCACTATAATTATTGTATTCCTTGTCAATGCAGAAACATCCCTAAAATTTCATCTAATTTTGAGTTGAAATGCTCCTATTATGGCCAAAACAAGTTTTTGGCTCCAAATTGTTTTTGTTGGTAAATTGTCTATTTTTTGTTGATGTGGAAATCTGGCTTACATGGCATGGAACATGGATATTGATGTCTACATGTCATCCCCTTATTTATCCATATCACCATCATTCTTTTAATCCATAGGAGATCGATCATCTCTCTTGCACTAGCGATTGGCAATTTCTTTTGCACTATAAAAAGGTCTGCCTTCATAGGATTCTGCCAAAATCTGATCATTGTTGATCAACGATTCACTTCCATCGACAAGTTACAAAAGGAAATAATTCATGGGATTTCTTCGAACCCCAAAACTAAAACTAGAATGGATATGAGCCATCGATCTCAAAACCAATTGTAATCTTGGCCATCGATCCACTAAAATTTTTCAAGCCCATAGATGAATCTCAATCATTGATCACCAAATAAAATGTGATCTGGACCATCAATTCCCAACATTGAAATTGTTTTACGAACCCCAAAACCTCTATCGACGATCAACGATCAACACTTTCCTTGGATAACATGGTATGACACATGGATGATGATGTGGCAACTTCACTGACATTGCATGACATGAAGATGATGATTTAATGTATTAAATTTAACTCGATGGTGTGTTTATGATGTACGAGCACACTATTAATGGTGCATTTTATAAACACATTGATGTTTGGTGTTGTAATATCCCCAAGGATGAGCCCCAGTCATATCTATGTATTGTAAACATGTTTTGTAGGCTGGTGAGCTGACCAATTGTAAGTTGGTAAGATTATGTGTAAGTAGGTTAGAGAGCCTAGGTGTTAAAGGCCAGGAGCCTATTTTGTACATGTAATTATGCACTTTGTTAATATAAAAACATCGCTGCATGTAAACCGACCATGAAGAAAGAGTGATGGGGTAATAAGATTCCACAAGGTTGGGTAAGGGAAAGGGGGTTGAAGGTTTGGGCCTAGGGGCTAAGCTAGGGGTCTTACTTCTAAAGGAGATAATAATTTATTATTATTTCCTAAAAGGATAAGGTATAAAATTGACCAAGTGTTGTCCTAAGTTCTTGGAAAAAAAACGTATGAGAAGTGGAGTGCAAGCAGCTCCAGGAAGACAGTTGTCGACCTGGTCTCATGTAGCTAAAACCTAAGAGGCATCTTGTGTTGGGGGTTGGCTCCCCATTATGTCATCCTTTGCCCGAGTTCGTTGACCATTCTTCCATTCTCCACCTGAACCCATTTTTGGCCTATGTGTCTGCATCTGCATAACTGCACGCAGTGAAGGTTGTTTGTGTTGCCATTTTCCCATTCTCCATCTAAAATCGTTTTTCTCTATCACCAACCTTTGTACATTTGCGATCACCTGAGAAACCACTCACAGGAAGGGGGAACAACCGACCTGTGTGTCCTATGAACCCAGGGAGAACTACGTATTGATCTGCATCTTCTATGAAGTCCGAGCACCCTGTATATTTCTAAGTCATTTTGTGTCATAATTGTTGGTTGTTGCGGCCACACGGTTCCTTGAATAAGTGTGGCTTTCTTCCGTTAGTTGTTTCTTACTGAGCCTTGCTATGTCTTAGTGTGGATTGTTGTTGTTTTTAGATGTCCATACCCAAATTCCTGTTGTTGTTGTCACCCGTGAGTTATCTGAATTGTTATTGTTGTTGTTGTTATCCTCACCTTTCAGGAATTGAGTTGAAACCGCTTGAAGAAGTGGGTTGTTAGGCCCATGGCAGAAGAGGCAGGTTGTCAGGCCTGTGAGCATCTCTCTCCATGTGAGAGAGTTTGTTGGTAAGAGGTTTTCTCCAAGAGAGAGTCCAGCACCAGCTACGAAGCTCTGATAATTCCTGATCCATCCTATTGCCAAGACCCTGGGAGGGAGGTGAAGCAGTCAATGGACTGTGTGACAATGAAGGTGTATACTCTCGGGTGGAACATGCATGTAGGGAATGAGAGTCTGTAAGTAGTGGGTGTAATAAGGCTCCTGGAGAGAACCCTTTCGGTTGCACTATGCAGTTTCCTGTAACCTCAGCCTAGTCTAGGATTCTCTTGCCCTGGGTGGAGCTTAGTCCCAGCTCGGGGGTGACCCACTACTGAGCATGATGATCAACATGGTCTATGGCTGGGAGGTTCATGGAAGGTCTGCACGTAGTTGGTGGTGTTATTCCAGTTGAAACATAAGTATCATTTATGTGCTTAATTTTATATTATGCATGCCTGTGATGCTTGAATGTTATCATGTATTCCGTTGCGTATATGAATTACTGTCTATTACATTTGAATCTGTATTGTAGCAGTAAATCTGTGTTATGTGTTTTATTTCGATTAAAATGCATGTTATATATTTATATGTGAATGTTCCACGTGGTAGTGTTACTCATCATGTTGAATGGTCAGGGACGTTACAGTTTGGTATCACAGCTAAGTCAAAGCTGAGTAGTGGCATCGCCTGACACTGTTGGTGGTTGGTGATGTTACAAATTGGTATCAGAGCCAAGGTTTTCAACACAGAGTCTGGATGGGCCATGTTAGTGGAAAATGAAGAAAAAGTTTCAAAAGAATTGTTGTCAAAGTAGACAAAATTTGAGTTTAGAGCCAAGGTTTTAACACCAATTGGTCATTGGCTAGATAAGTGGTCATTGGACCTGAGTTTTCAAGAGGAAATTGTGTCTAGAGGACCAATTTTGAACCTCAGAATATTCCTAAGTGCCACGAAGTTACCTTGGTTATGTTACAAATCTCAAGAGGAATAACGGTATCGTAAAACCATGACAGAAGTGGTGTTGGGCTGCAGAGTAATGTGGACCTTAGGATCTGTTCGGGAGAAGGAGAATCCTTCATGATCATTAGATCTGGTAATGTTGCGAGGCAGTTAGCCATGAATTCCTTTCGAAATCTACAAAGTAACAAAGTTTGTTATGCATCGTAGGATCTATTCGGAAGGAAGGAAAATCCCTTATGACTGTCAGATCTGGGGAAGGTGCAGAGGAGTTAAACCAGAATCCCTTCAGATTTCGCAACTTTAGTAAAGTTTGATGCCAGAAACAAGAGAAGGGTTGTATCCCAAAGCTATGAAGTGGATCTACACCATAGATATGGAGAGGAGAGCTCTACCGTTGGATCAAACCAATGTTAAAAGGTCAAACGCAGTAGTGAAGGGAGAAAGCTCCCGAAGAGCCAAAGTAGTGAGTCATGATGACATCACTTGGATGGACATGGACACATGGGATGTGTGCCACGTGTCAATGGGTTTCAAACCTGTGGAAGGTTGAAATTCCATATGGAACCTGACCTGTGATACCCATCTAAGTGGCCCACGAGTCAGCTGCTAGTATTTCACCACGTAACACTCTGTATGAGCATGGTTAGAGGGACCCGAGGTTACATAATGTAGTTCAAGTTTGAAGGAACCACAGTGGTGTTGATCACGATACATCAAGATCGACGATCAAGAGACATTGAGGGGAACCAAATGGCACGAGACTTAATTATCCAAGGCGGTCCCGCAATCCAAACCTTGATTTCACCGAGGGGTTATGTGTCAGTGTTAGAAGAATTGTGGGATGAAAGGCAGGTTACTCCAAAGCATCATTGCATGGCCCTGCAATTGGAAGAGAGCTAATCGATGTGATGTAATGACATCACCAAGGGTGATTGGGAATGTTCGGAGATTAATAGTTCAGATGTGTGGATGAGATATCCTCCAAAGCTCCGAAGTCCCGAAGATCAGAAGACCTGGAACTCAGACACCTGAGGTTCCATATTGAGTTTCAGTCGTCGGATGTTGGGTAGTCGTGGACGGTTGATCTTCCCTACTTCACGAGTTCGATAATCCAGAACTATGAGAGATTGTTGTGTGGTTCTTTGGAATCTTCCGAAGCCGAAGGCATGAGTAAGAATCTAGTGATCTAGCTCTTGGTAATGGATATGATAACATGGATTGGGGACTGAGAGAAAGGGGCTAGTGCCCAAAAATTATTACAGAGAAGAGAAGAGCTCAGAAAGAAAATGAAATTTGAATGTTTTCTTAAATTAGATTGGCTTGGATGCGTAAACTGTTGAAGTATTGAAACAAGTTTCAATTGTTTCTCTTCTTTGAGTTTTCGAGTGGAAGAAATGCACATTGTCTGGAAGGAGTGTGTTGACAGAGGTAAGTTAACCTCATAGAAGCTTAGGAGAGGTACCATTGAACCTTGATTAGCAGAGGTGCAAGGAGTGCATAGGGAGAACTCTGTGTTGAGTTGAGAGAGAGATAGAGTCACTGAGAACTCTATAGGTCTCTTCTAGGTGGGCATCGAGCGAGTGAAAGTTTACACAGAGATAACTCTTTATCGATTTTAGGGAGAAGAGTATCAGAGGAATATACTCACGGAGTTGTTGAACACTTTTTAGAAAACGCTCAACAAGGTGTGTTTTGAGCAGAAGGTTGTCAGGAGGGCACAAAGTTTTTCTTTGAAAGGAAATAGAAGGGTCAATACCCTTAGGAGACTGAGTAAAACAAAAAGATCAGAAGAGATAACGCAAGGAATTCCTGGGAGACAGATTCATTCTAAGTCCTAAATCTCAGAAGAGATAACTCTTATGAGAGTAAAGATGATATCAAAGAGGCAGACTCGTAGGAGAAAGGTCAAAGGCTGAAGCCTTTGAACACTGAAAAAATATTCCAAGGCAGAAGAAGTCAAAAGATCAAGAGGAGGAGGAGCCTGGACCGTTAGATCAACATCCAACAAAACAAAGGAAGCACAGAGGACAGGAACGGATCCCATCCGATAGGTCTAAGCATGAAGGACTAGCAACCGTTGAATCTGGAGGTAAGTGCACAAGATGTAACCCTTGTGTGAGCTAGAGAAGTGGACTTGTCAAAGACCCGAAGTGATTTGGGACCGTCCATTGTCAAGGAGGAAAGGTGGCATAAGATCCACAACTTTGGAAGTTTGTGGACAAGGAGGAGGAGAAACAACCGAAGTAAATCTTGGTCGTTGATCTGAAAGTGGATGCGTAGCACTAGATCTAGAACTCCGAGTATGAAGCATTCTGGAGGAAAGCAGATGGTGAAAGTGTCATAGTCCCAAAGGAGATCTCGATCGTTGATCGAGGAGGAGGTCGAAGGACCGTTGATCTGGTCTTGGTCAGAAAGAGATAAAGTTATGAAGAGAATCAAGTCCTTTGATTTGGAGAGGACACGTGGTAGAAGATCTATCCCTCCAGGGAAATTCACTTCGGAGATTTGTGTGTGTGGATAGATGAGAACTCTCAAAGGCCGAAGAGTCATAATTCATCATAACCATCCGATTGTTGAGGACAAGTGTCATTAGATCTTCCACTCTGGAATATTTTCATATGGAGAAAAGAAGATAGTTGAGAGTTGAAACTCCCGAGGTCTGGAGAGTTGGAATCAACCGTATCCGTTGATTTGGAAGGGAGATACGTGTCGACAGATCGTGTAGATCTAGGATCGCATGTGGAAGGGAAAAATAAGGTAGAAAATGGAGGATATATAGTAGTCATTTATCGCAGATCATCGCCAAGGGATTGGAGGTCGACGGATGAGCTAGATTGCGGGGCCAGAACTTGCTCGAATGTTAAAAGTCTGAGAGTGAGCCACAATTTATACCATGGTTTTAACAAAGTGATGCGTGGCAGCTCGAGGTGAATTGTGGGGCAAAAAGAGGGTTGGCATAAAACCATTCTTTCCCACGCCCGCAATCATAGTTTTCTATGAGGTCATATCCCAGAGTCATATGAAGGAAAGGGCTAATGAAAAAGGGGCTAGCGCTTGAAACTTGGAGTTTTGGAAGCACAAAAGAATAAGCTCGCGGGTCTGTCAAGACCTGCACCTAAAGGATAAAAGGGGGCCTATGTAATTTTTTTGGGTTCAATCACGAGCCCAAAGAGTCAATTCAACTCAGAATATTGAAATATCCTTTGAGCGAGAGGTCAATAGACCCTGGTGTGGTAGGGGCACTGCGTCGAAAGTGATCAGGGAAGAAATATTCATGTACAGTGACTACAATGAGAGCACAAGAATATTCAGGAATCTAAGAAGAATTGAAGACTTATGGGATCAACAAGGAAAAGTTGCACATGGGAAAGAAGTTGCTCCAATTTCTATGGTAGAAAGTATGTTACGACTTGTTGAGTCAACCAAAGGAAAGAATGCTTGCATGTTTGCAAGTGTTGTTGGTGATGTTGTTGCATAAGGAGGGAAGAAACAAAGAGCTGAAGTGTTGGTTATAAGTTTGATAAAAGAAGCATGAAATCTTCTACTGCCATCGGACTTTCATGTAACATCAAATTTATTAATGGAATTCATGCAAGTATGAGTTTTTATTACTCTTTTTTCATAATTCCTGAAAGGAAATTTAGGTAAGAATTTCCTCAGCCAGAGTTATTTTATAAAATCATGTGATTATATTATTGAATGCATACCACTGGATGTGGTAAAGGTTGGAGGCCTGTATTAATTCAAATATTTTTATCTTTTGAATGCACACACTAACATAATAGACTGTCATGTTAATTAGGTTATGGGGTAATAACCAAATAATTAAAAGATAAAAACTTGTTATAGGAATGAATTCCAAAAAGCTAGCCATGTATGAGACTAGGACATAGTTGGATATGGCAAGGTATGGATATGGAAAGGTTATGAGCCACAGAGGTACTAAAATCTTCCTACCTTTAAATAAAATTTGGGTTGCAACCTTTTTTCTAACACTAATCAACACCACAAAATTATATTCTTGGTGTAGTGTTTAGGTTGAAAAGGAAGGAATCCAATTAATTGGGAAGACAATAGGGAGTGTGTGGAGAATGTGTCAACACATTGGCTAGAATTCCAACTCATGGATGGTGAGATACATGACTGAGATAAAGATCATTATATAATTCAATGCAAGGTGCACTGAATAAGTATGCATGGATAATTGCACTCATGCATAGTAAGTGATAGAATTGTATATTAAATGCAATGGTTGAATATGTTTTGTAAGTACACGCATATATATTATTGCATGGAAATAATTGTTATTAACAGCTGAAATGTTGTGGACCCATGAAGCTAAGGACATTTCAGGAGTTGCTAGACATTGCAACAGGAAAGTTGCAAATCAAGTAGTCACATGAGCATTGACTACGGGAAATTTTCTTGTTTAGAAAAATAAGTAATGAACTTACATATATTACTGTGAACATGCATGTGCATAGAATGACGAGTCATTTTATTTTATTAAATTGTTCGATAATCATGATTGAATTGCTAGATGCAGACAATTCTAAGTTCACTTCATATGGTTCTATACATATTGCAATTGAATTATGATGTACAGGAAATACTGACAAATTGTTGGCAGTATGCAAGATGAAGAATTACAGGAAAAATGGTATGCAGTTTGGTGCCTGTGGAAAACCACAATGATGGTTGCATTCATAATATGGAAACAGCCAAGAAGAATTATGAAATGGAATTTCACGTTTTGGGGAAAAAGTTGAATTCCTTTTTGAACTAAGTTGGAGTTCCTAAATGAATTATGTTATGTTCTCTCATGATAACTGGATGTGGGTGATGCAGATGAGATGATGTTGATAAAAGTTAGAATGTTTACTACAAAGAGTAGCTCGGAGAAGATGTCGATTGGAGACCTCTGAGGGCAGTTGGAACTCCTCGAGCCACGGTGCTCTAAGAATTTCGGTCTAGCTTGTTGCTGAATCCCAAGGAAAGGGAGGTGTAACATCCGATGGATTGTGTGGTAGTGAAGGTGCACACTCTTGGGGTGGGACAAGAATGTGTGGAAGAGAGACCATTGGTTGGAATGTTGCTGGGGTTTGGTACCTTGGACTAGACCATGTGGATATGTAAGTCTTCTCAATCAAAACATAAGTGTCAATTGTCTATTCATTGTATGCTATGTATCTCGTCATTCGTATACAGGTTATAATGTTATTAGAATTGCCTGTGTATATATTGCATGTATGTTCTAATATTGCTTCTGAATGAGTAGGTGTACGAGTAGAGTGTTTATGTCTATGGAGTCATAGCATTGTTGAGACTTTATCAATGGATGGAACATCGTGGATCTACAACCATTCGGTGCTTTCAATGAGGTTTAATTGAAGCATGTAATAAGGAACGATAAGTTGAATGCTTTCCTGAAGCAACTCTATGGAATAGATAAATAGAGTTTTAGTTGGAGTATGGATACCATAATTGGTGCTTGAAAGTAAAGTTGGATAATGGGCTTCCAATAGCTGAAGCTTGGATCTTTTGAAGAATTTTTGAATTATATATGTGTAAGTAAGTTGCACCGAGGACAATGAAAAAATAAGGGGAGGGGATTGTAATATCCCAAGGACGAGCCCCAGTTATATCTATGTATTGTAAACATGTTTTGTAGGCTGGTGAGCCGAGAAATTGTAATTTGGTAAGATTATGTGCAACTAGGCCGGAGAGCCTAGGTGTTAAAGGCCAAGAGCCTGTTTTGTACATGTAATTATGCACTTTGTTAATATAAAAACATTGTTGCGTGTAGACTGACCATGAAGAAAGAGTGATGGGGGAATAAGCTTCCAGAAGGAAGGGTAAGGGAAAGGCGGTTGAAGGTTTGGACCTAGGGGCTAAGCTAGGGGGTTACCTCTAAAGGGGATAATAATTTATTATTATTTCCTAAAAGGCTAAGGTAGAAAATTGACCAAGTGTTGTCCTAATTTCCTGGAAAAGGAATGTATGAGAAGTGGAGTGCATGCAACTCCAGGAACACAGGTGTCGGCCTGGGATCATGCAGCTAAAACCCAAGATTCAACTCGTGTTGGGGGTTGGCTCCCCATTCTATCATCCTTCGCCTGAGTTTATCGGCCATTCTTCCATCCTCCACCTAAACTCATTTTTGGCCTCTGCGTCTGCATCTGCATAACTGCACGCAGTGAAGGTTGTTTGTGCTTCCATTTTCCCATTCTTTGTTTGAACTCGTTGGTCTCTTTCACCGACCTCTGTACATCTACGGTCACCCGAGAAGCCACTCACGTGAAGTGGGAAAAATCGACCTGTGTGTCCTGTGAACCTAGGGAGAACTGTGGACTGATCCACGTCTTCTATGAAGTCCGAGAACCATGTGAATGTTTGAGTCATGTTGTGTCATAACTGTTGGTTGTTGCAGCCACGTAGTTCCTTGAATGAGTGTGACTTGCTGTCGTCGGTTGTTTCTTACTAAGCCTTGTTGTGTCTTAGTGTGGGTTGTTTTCGTTTTTGGATGTCCATACCCAAATTCTTGTTGTTGTTGTCACCCGTGAGTTATCTGAATTGCTAGTGTTGTTGTTGTTATCCTCACCTTGTGGGAATTAAGTTTAAACTAGTTGAAGAAGCAGGTTGTAAAGCCCGTGGTAGAAGAGGCAGGTTGTCAGGCTTATCAGCAGCTCTCTCCAGGTGAGAGATTTTGTTGGGAAGTGGTTTTCTCCTAGAGAGAGTCTAGCACCAGCTACAGAGCTCTGAGAATTCCTGATCTGACATGTTGCCGAGACCCTGAGAGGGAGGTGAAGCAGTCGATGGACTGTGTGATAGTGAAGGTGTATATTCTCGTGTGGAATATGCATGTGGGGATTGAGATTTCATGATTAGTGGGCGTAAGAAGGCTCCTAGAGAGAATCCTTCTGGTTCCATTGTGCAGTTTCCTGTACCTCAGCCTAGTCTAGGATTCCCTTTCCCTAGGTGGAGCTTAGTCTCATCTCGGAGGTGACCCACTGCTAAGCATGATGAGCAACATGGTCTATGGCTGGGAGGTTCATGGAAGGTTTTCACGTAGTTGGTGGTATTATTCTAGTTGAAAGATAAGTATCATTTGTGTGCTTAATTTTATATTATGCATTCTTGTGATGATTGAATGTTATCATGTATTACGTTGCGTATATGAATTACTGTCTATTACATTTGAATATGTATGGTAGCAGTAACTCTGTGTTATGTGTTTTATTTCGATTAAAATGCATGTTATATATTTATATGTGAATGTTTTGTGTGGTAGTGTTACTCGACCTGTTGAATGGCCGAGGACATTACAATTTGGTATCGCAACGAAGTCAGAGCTGAGTAGTGGCATCGCCTGACACTATTGGTGGCTGGGGATGTTACATGTGTGGGTCGAATGCACATGATGCACCACATGGATTTTAAAAAAAATTGAGAAAATAGTCAAATTAAAGCCAAATTTTAAATTTTGAATTGCTAAAAATGTAAATTAAGACATACAAATTAGTTTATTTAGTCTCTTCTCAACTAGGGAGACATGGTTATTGCGTAGAAAAAAATAAATCTGCAATTCTTTGCAAAACTTTAAAATAAACCAAATCCATCATAGAAATAAAAGAACAAATAAATTTAGAAAATCATAGCACCACATAATAGGCAATTGTAGGTAGATAGTGAACAATAATGTTATATGGCTTGAAGCATTGAAAAAAGTTACAAATGAAATTATGGATTGGTATTTTTTTTTTTAACCCTACTATAGTGCACCCAATATCCCAATGTATCGATGCATTCGTAGGTATCGTATGCATCATTAATAATTTTTAATTATATTTTTGGAAAATTAATTATTTACTATAGGTGTGTACAATGTAATAAATTATATTTTTGGAAAATTAATTATTTACTACAGGTGTGTACAATGTAATGTTGACGCACATGTCTTTGGTGAACATCACTGCTATTGTTAAGTTAAAGTAGCAAAATGTCTTTGGTGAACATCACTGTTATTGTTAAGTTAAAGTAGCAAAAATATAATTGTGAATTTATATACTGCATCAGTACTATTTTTTAATTATTTTTTAAACCAATAATTTAATTTTTAAAATTTAAAACTAATTTGTCACAACACATATTTCAATGCACTTGGTAGTGACAATATTTTTTTTAAATTATTTTTTTGAAACTCATATTTTACTACAAGTGCATGTAACCAAACATTTATGCACATGTGTATTGTTCACATCAATGTTATTATTAAGTTGGTACATCGGTTCTACAATGAGATAGATAAGGCACACTGATAATATTTTTTCATTATTTTTTAAAGTAATTATTTTAATTCAAAATACTTAAAACTAATTTGATGGGCCATGCATCAATGCATTTATAGGAGATAGATAGGGCACACTAATAATATTTTTTCATTATTTTTTAAAGTCATTATTTTAATTCAAAATACTTAAAACTAATTTGATGGGCCATGCATCAATGCATTTATAGGTGTAAGGAACATTGGTAATATTTTTCCTTTTCTAAACCACCATTTTATTACAAATGTGTGTGTGAACTAATGTTGGTGTGTGTCTTTTGTGTGCACTAACATGATTGTTATGTTAGCTTAATAACATGATAATTTTGTAGGTATAAGGCCCATGAGTAATTTTTTTTTTAATTTTTTTCTTTAAATTAATATTTTAATTTGATATATTAAACATAATTTAGTGCACCATGTAGCATTGTGCACCAATGTGTAGAGGTAAAATACATATTAAATTTAGTTTGCTTTTAATAATTTTAAAATGATATTTTATTAGAAAGTAGGTCAATCTATCATTGGTGTATCTGTTTATCGTACACATTAGTGTGATTGTGAAGTTAGCATGTCATTGGTGCAACAAATATGGTTGAATCATATTAAATAAAAATCATCTGGGTGGAATCTTGAAGGTGGGTTACACTTTTGTGACAATCGGGTCTCCAAAATTCCGAAAATCATTTTTTCGGCCGAACTAATTTTTTTTTCGACCGAAAGTACTATTTTTTGGCTGAAAACTCTTTCGACCGAACCTAATTTGAACATCAAATCAAACGGCACCCTGACGATGCCCTCGATTTTCGTGTACAATTTTAGACGGATGGGTATTTTTTCATCTGGTAACCTCTTTTCAGCCAAAAGATTATTTCAGCCGAAAGAGTATTTCAGTCAAAAGATTTGTTCGGCCGAACAAATCTTTATATATTACCCACACATCGCCCCTACAATAGTTTTTGCGAGTTCATAATTTTTTGTGCGAAGAGCGTTTGGTGCTGCAAGCCTGTGCTGTAGGCATTTGTTGTAGGTGTGTGTTGTAGGCGTTTGTTGTAGGCATTTGGTGATGTAGGCGTGTGTTGTAGACATTTGGTGTTGTAGGTGTGGTGTTGTAGGTGTTTGGTCTTGTAGGCGTGTGTTGTAGGCGTGGTGTTGTTGCCATTTGCGGAGAGAGGTGGTGTTGTTGGCATTTGCAGAGAGCGGTGGTGTTGTTGGCATTTGCGGAGAGCGGATGAGCGATGGACGTTGGAGCAGTGACCGCGTGGTGTTGTGGATGTTGGAGCAGCGAGCGTTCTTTCAGATATGTGTATTTTAGAATTATAGATTAGAATTTAGATTTTTAATTTATATTTAGAGTAGAATTGTAGATTAGAATTATAGATTAGAATTTAGATTTAATTTTATTTTTTAGATTGTTGATAGGGCCACATGCGGCCCTGTCCATGTACAAGTACAGGATCGAATTCGAGCATGTACCTGTACATGGACAGGGTCAAATATGGCCCTGTCCCTTATGTTTAAATGTGTTCAAATTTTAAACTTTAAAACAGGGCCAAATTTTAAATTTTTAAACAAAGTTGAATATCAAAGTTGTTTAAATTTTTAGAAAAAATATATTTTTAGTTAAAAATTCGAGTTTAGAAATTTTGTTTGAATGTTGACAGGGCCTTATCCAGCCGTGTCCATGTAGAATTTAGAATTTAGAAGTTAGAATTTATTTTGGAATTTTGGAATTTAAATTTTAAATTTCTATTTAAATTTTATAATTTAGAAGTTAATTTTCGATTTTTGACAAGGCCTTATTCGACCCTTTCCATGTACAGTGTTAGGCCCGAAATCAGGCCTGTACCTATACATGGACAAGGGCGAATATGGCTCTGTAAAAAATAATTTTATATGGCTCTGTCAAAAATAATTTTATAATTTAGAAGTTAATTTTATAGTTTAGAATATATCTCTGTCAAAAATAATTTTATAATTTAGAAGTTAATTTTCAATTTTTGACAGGGTCTTCTTCGACCCTGTCCATGTACAGTGACAGGCCCAAATTCAGGCATGTGCCTGTACATGGATAGGGTCGAATATGGCTCTATCCCTTATGTTTAAATAAGTTTAAATTTTGAATTTTTAAACATGTTTCAAATGTGTTTAAACCTGGCCAAATTTTCAATTTGTAAACAGGGCCGAATTTTCAATTTTTAAACAGGGTCAAATTTTCAATTTTTAAACAGGGCCGAATTTCAAATATGTTTAAATGTTTAACTTTTAGAAAATTGAAATTTTTTGTTAAAATTTTGAGTTTAGAATGTTTAATTCAGACTTGTCCCTGTCCATGGACAGGGACAAATATGGGCATGACCATGTATAGGATCAGCCCCAAATTTGGGCATGTCAATGTACATAGACAGGGCCATATTCGGCCATGTACATGTAGTAACTTAAGCAGCAGGACAATTAGATCTACAACAGGTAACAAAGGCCTAGTTCCATATGAAATCCATACAACCACTAAGAAAATAGATAGAGTTGCAAAAAATAGATAGAGGACTAAAGAGAATGTAAACTTTAGGGAAGGAAACAAACTAGCTATTCTAATGATAAACAATGATACCAAGGGCTAAGCATGACTGGTACAGGGCCACCACTACCCTGAATAGTGCCCAAACTGAACAAAATTAGACTCTGAAAACAACTGTAAAGAAACATCACCATAAAGGACCTAGTACATATCACAATATTTAACAGACCTAACAAAAATATTGAAATCCAAAAATATGTCTATAGTACTTGCTGCAATAGGAGAAAAATTAGTACAACGTTGACAATAACTCCACTTCTTTGCTAATATTATTGCTAATTTAAATTTTTAGTTAAAAATTACAATCATGGAAACAATAAGGATAAAGGAAGTGTACATAACCATGAATCAAACCTGTTGTAATCATACCAGCTAACTGTATAGGGTTTAACATGATGAATTAATGAGCTAATATGATATGAGACCACAACAAGCCCTGTGAACAAACTGAATTACACTACATTATTTTCTTAGAAGTAATTCTATCATATTTGTTCATAATGACACTGATGTTTCATTCTTATTGATTAGGGTCCTACTCCTAGTATAGGATATGAATAATACCTATACTAGTTGTGCTCATATGTTATATGTATGCACTTCTTTTACCTTTTCATATTTATGGGATTGGTTTTAACTCAATACTAATACAAATACAACAACATCCTTTACATTCAACTTTTGATAATCTACTATATCCATCTATATGATCTCAACATAATATAGGGTTATGACTCATACAAGAAGATATGTTTATGTTCTATGATGTGTGTTTGATATGTTGTTATAACTAAGAGTAATACATATCTAAACTTATGTGTGTTTCTGATCTTTGTTGGATTTGTTGTCATTTTATGAAAAATGACAGAATTAACAAAATTAAATCTAAATTAAATATGATAGAACTAGAACATAATTAATTCTATTAATTCTGATAATGATTGGTATGGTAATTTTGTTCATGGTTGGTATGTTATTTTCTTAAGCATTTTATGTTGTTTTCTTATCCAAATAGTAAATTAAATCTTAATTTTAAAACAAAACATTACATATAATTGATTTTAGAAACTATGGTATGATCTATTGTGACAAATTTTTATAGTGTAATATATATGACACTTAACAAGTCCTTTCCATATGTCCATCTATAAAAGAAACACACCTATATATGAATTTGTGACATCTATAAGAATGAATATAGAAATGTATTAACATCTTCGTGTGACCATATTTGTTATCCTATTTATAAATAGTTCTAGGTAAATGAAACATAGTATAATTATTAAAATGGGAATATAAATATAAAGTTAATGGAGAAAGGTTATAAAGTTAAAGTATTAAAGTTAGGAAATTTCAAACTAATTCAATATAGAGAAGGTCAAATTTCATTAATTTTGTCATAATTAAGATTCACTCAATTGCATCTTCTTCAAAATATATATCCCATTAAAACTTAGATTACTATGTTTACAATAGGCTATGATGCACTTACATTTTAAATTATTTTCATGATTGCTCTCATTCTATATTTCTAACTCCAACAAAGCCTCCCAATATAACATTTTCTCCATTTGCTCCACCTCATCTTAATATAACTTAATATTGAAGACAATTTAAAAATTACGTATAGTGATGACCAATTTATTGAATGCTTATCTTATTGATGATATTTATATTCATATAACATTACATCACACATATTGACCAAAGTTATTAAATACTTATCTTATTGATGATATTTATATTCATATAATATAAGTTCAAATTGAAAACTTATTAATTAATTCATTAATAACCTAGACATTAGTAACTAATGTGTTTATTGAACCATAATATTGTATGTGTTGGATATTTAGGCATAGATAGGACACACATACCCCACACGCAGATTCCTATAATAACAAACGATGTTCCTAATGCATATTATTAAAATGTTCAAAACTAATCATGCATACAAATCAATAAAGTAAATCAAACTTCAAATAATCCTCATTAAAGAAAGAGTAATAATTCAACATTCATCCATCTTTAAAATTGAATTATTATAATTTAAAAATGGTAGGAACTATGTGAGGAAACAAGGAATCACATATCGAATCCCAAATGTGATCCTCAATTGACTTGGAATCACCCAAGTCCTTTTAAACCCTTAATTCCATCTCGCATCTACCATCCCATCGTTGTTGTTTTGAATTGATTTCCCTTGGCGAACCCAACTTCTTATTTTAATTAATTTTATGTGTGGGTTTTATTGATTATTATGAAAAGATTGTGGTTTTATCTTCTGTCCCTTATCCCTTTAGTCATCAGTCTGTGCCTGAGCAGTCGACCAGGAGCCGAATCGACGGTCGTCACTTCAGTGTTTAAATACCTATAGATTCAAATGCCATTCTTTTCTGTGCATGGATGATGAGTGAAGGATAATAATTTGTCATGCTGCCTATGGACCCCTTACTTATCTTTGAGTTGATTGATTCATGGATGAATGTCTAGTCTTTGCACCTTCTTATGAGCAAGTACCTCTGCAGATTTATTGATTAAAAATTCGGTTTATCTCTGTGTTTTTAATTTCTTGAACTTGAGTACATCTCTGCATTTTTATTGATAGACTATGCATTGTGAATGATAAATCTCTGAGTTGAATGACAGTCCCTTGGTGAACCAAACTTCTGATTTCAATGACTTCTCTGTGTGGGTTTTATTTATTATTATGAAAACATTTTGGTTTTCTCTTTCGTCCCTTATCCCTTTAGTCATCAGTTTGTGCCTGAGCAGTCGGTCAGGAGCCGAATAGACGGTCGTCACTTCAGTGTTTAAAGACCTATAGATTCAAATTACCTACTTTTATGTGCATGGATGATGAGTGAAGGATAATAATTTCCTCTACCGTCTATCCCTTATTTATCTCTGATTTGATTGATTCATGGCTGAATTTTTTCTCTACAACTAGTGTAGATTTGGTTTTTCCTTGAAATTCATCTGATCAATATTTAATTTAATATGCTTGGCTTTTTAGTGAGTAATTGAATGAATTTCATTTTTTTCAGTCTCTTGATATGGCTTCTCTGCCAAATTCAACACTCACTTTTGATACAGCTTCTCTTCCAAACCATAGACTCTTATCATTGTAAACTCCTACAAAAGGAACGGTCTCCCACTTTGGTGGTCTTTTCCAATTGTAGTGACCCTTTGACTAAATGAATAATTATAATGAATAATTATAATGAATAATTCATTTTGGATATTAAAGTCTAATATAGAAATAAAAGAGTCTTAGATGGGAACTGATTATTATCCTCATTTATTATAACTTCATATAATATTTAAAGATGGTAACTAATTATTATCTTGTTGATGATATTTATATTCATATAATATAACTTCAAACTTCAAACTTATTAATTAATTCATTAATAACCTAGACATTAGTAACTAATTTGTTTATTGAACCATAATATTGTATGTGTGTTGGATATTTAGGCATAGCTAGCACACACATCCCACATGTAGACGATAATAACAAGCGATGTTCCTAATGTAACTTTTAAAATGTTAACAACTAATTATGCATACAAATAAATAAAGTAAATCAAACTTCAAATAATCCTCATTAAAGAAATAATATTAACTCAACATTCATCAATCTTTAAAATTGAATTATTATAATTTAAACATGGTAGGAACTATGTGAGGAAACAAGGAATGACATATCGAATCCCAAATGTGATCCTCAATTGACTTACAATCATTGGGCTCCCTTTAAACCCTTAATTCCATCTCGCATCTCCCATCCCTTCCTTTGTTGAAATATGTTGGAGTTTTGACTATATTCAACTAACTCTAGATATAATCCAAATGTGAAATCTTCAAACCTTTCAACCTAATATCTCTAGTAGACAACTAGTATTAGTCATCACACATCTAGGGGAGTGTGGATAGGATGACCCTCCCACAACGCGAGGGGAGTGTGGATATATATAGACATTACCCTTTAGAACCACTAAATTTTTGACAATTAAGACTCACTCAAATGCATCTTATTCGAAATATATACATCATTAAAACTCACACTACTATTTGTAGAAATAGGCTTCATTACCACCATAAATTTTGTGACAATTAAGAATCATTCAAAATCATCTTCTTTTTAATATATATCCCATTAAAACTCACATTACTATGTTTACAATAGGTTATGATGAACTTACATTTAAAATTATTGTCATCATTGCTCTCAATCAACGTGAATTTCCTCCTTATATGACTATATTTTATCTAGATTTCTAACTCCAAACAAGCCTCACAAATATTACGTTTGCATTACCTCATCGGAATTTATATTAGGAATACGAACAACCCTCATAGCCATCCCATGTTGATGTTATTAGTGGGTGTGTGAGGTTATGAATATAAAATTTTTGTTTTGGGGATTTTAATGCATTGCATTATATGTGGTCTTAGTGAAATCAACCATAGGGAACCTTTAAGGAATCTTAAAGAATTTTTCTAATATGTTTTTTTTAGTGGATCCAACCATAGGGAACTTTTAATGAATCTTAAAGACATGTTATAAGGAATATATATGTGGTCTTAGTGGATTGAACCATGTTCAAAGAATATGCACATGCTATTGAGTTAATTTTGGGTAGTTATCCACTAAATGTAGAAATCCCTTAGTTTATAGTACACTTAGGTCCCTTTATGTAACTTTAGGTGACCAAAAAGTATTTCACAGTTATGTATTTAGTTCAACCATATCCGCAACTATCCAACAATTAATCCTTAAATCTCTCAAGTGATCCAACTATATATAATATAACATCTTCACAGTTCATATGTTATATAATATAACATTATCCAATCTGTGATCAGATAAGAATGCACCACTTGGTAAAACAAGATTTCTTATGTGCCAAGATTAAAGACATAACAAGTTGTTGTCCACCACTTACTAAATATTTCTTATCTAATTAGTGGGTGTGTGAGGTTATGAAGATTAAACTCTTTGTTTTGGGGATTTTAATGCATTGCATTATATGTGGTCTTAGTGGATCCAACCATAGGGAACTTTTAAAGAATCTTAAAGAAATTTTCTAATACGTTCTTTTTAGTGGATCCAACCATAGGGAACTTTTAAGGAATCTTAAAGAAATGTTATAAGGATTATATATGTGGTCTTAGTGGATTGAACCATGTTCAAAGAATATTTACATTCTATTGAGTTAATTTTGAGTAGTTATCCACTCAATGTAGAAATCCCTTAGTTTATAGTACACTTAGGTCCCTTTATGTAACTTTAGGTGACCATAAAATATTTTGCAATTATGTATTTAGTTCAACCATATCCACAACTATCCAACAATTTGTCCTTAAATCTCTCAACTGATCCAACTATATATAATATAACATTTGTACAGTTCATATGTTATATAATATAACATTATCCAATCTGTGATCAGATAAGAGTGCACCACTTAGTAAAGCAATATTTCTTATGTGCCAAGATTAAAGGCATACCAAGTTGTTGTGCACCACTTACTAAAGATTTCTTATGTTATTAGTGGGTGTGTGAGGTTATGAATATAAACTCTTTGTTTTGGGGATTTTAATGCATTGCATTATATGTGGTCTTAGTGGATCCAACCATAGGGAAATTTTAAAGAATCTTAAAGAAATTTTCTAATATGTTTTTCTTAGTGGATCCAACCACAGGAAACTTATAAGGAATCTTAAAGAAATGTTATAAGGAATATATGTGGTCTTAGTGGATTGAACCATGTTCAAAGAATATCCACATGCTATTGAGTTAATTTTGGGTAGTTATCCACTCAATGTAGAAATCCCTTAGTTTATAGTACACTTAGGTCCCTTTATGTAACTTTGGGTGACAATAAAGTATTTCACAGTTATGTATTTATTTCAACCATATCCACAACTATCCAACAATTTGTCCTTAAATCTCTCAAGTGATCCAACTATATATAATATAACATTTGCACAGTTCATATGTTATATAATATAACATTATCCAATCTATGATCAGATAAGAGTGCACCACTTAGTAAAGAAAGATTTCTTATGTGCCAAGATTAAAGGCATAAAGAGTTGTTGTGCACCACTTAATAAAGATTTCTTATGTTATTATTGGGTGTGTGAGGTTATGAAGATTAAACTCTTTTTTTTGCCAATTCTAATGCATTGCATTATATGTGGTATGTTGGACAACTGAGAGGGGGGGGTGAATCAGTTGTTACTATGCTTAAACAATTATGCTTCTTTTAAACTCTTTGCAGAAACACTGAGGGACAATCACAATAGTGCAGGGAAGTAAGCAATAACATATTCAGCATCAGTCACACACATGTGATACACAGAGACAGATATTTCCCGAGGAAACCCATAAAGGGTAAAAACCTCTTTTTCTTTATATGATAAGTAATAGTTACATTCTTTACATTATCA
>JZKD02S1627477.1:598340-640453 GCA_000966675.3 Picea glauca | reverse complement strand
TTCCAATCATACAGGCACCAACCTGTATAACAGAGAACAAGAGTTCTCCCTTGCACCACCCTGCCACCCTGGTTTCTCTGGCTGCAACCAGATGGAAGCTACAAATCCCTATGTTTAATAACCCACTTGAATCTATGAGGACAACAGTCCTCCCTAGCACCTCCCTTCCACCCTAAAATATAAATCTTTGCTACTGAAACTTATTACAGTGATATGATGTTCAACAATGGCTTACCAGACTCATCACTGTTTTGCTGCATTTTGTTGCTCTGTTTGCCTCACTGCCTTTCTACACACATGAATTGCACTATCTATTCTTCTACTTTTTATGCTTTGTGCGCCATGTCCATTTACTGCACAGTTCCTCTTCTGTGCAATTTAGCTGCTGCACTCTCCTCCTTCTTCACACATGAATCACCTTCACCAACAACAACCACAACAAACTCCAACAACAACCGCCGCATCTTCTCTTCTCTGCACCGTGTATATATATATAGATTATGTGCATCTTGTGCATGCAATATTCGCCATTCCTCTGCATGCTCATACCGCACCAATCTCCTCCACATCTCAAGTTCTCTGTGTGATCATCATCGTGACTCTTCAACTTCTCTGGCAGTTCAACCCCTGTGTCTATCATCACTAGGTGTTAAGCCGAGATTCCTTTTTCTCTCTAGCAGTTGAGACTCTTTGTCTTCTCTGTTACAGTCGAGCTCGTCCTTTCTGTTTTAGTTATGAGATCAAACCCTTATCCAGCTGTCAATTTCCTCCACGAATTGTCTTCATTCCACTGGCAGATTCCATGTGACACTTCAGATCCTCTGGAAATCACACTGAAGTCTCTTCGCATCCTCTGGTAGAAACCATCAATGGTTTCTAGCAGTTTCACTGTGTCATGCAACAGTATCCCTCCGATCTTGTTCAAATTCACCTGCACCGTTGGATTGATTCCATGGGATCTTGCATTTATTTCGGCATTTCGGCATTCGACAATTTTTTTGCTGCGTGTCTCGACACTTCATTTCGGGATCTACGAAGTTCTGTTATAGAACTTTTCTGCACTAGCTCCTTCCCCAATATGGCTATGGTCATAACCAAGCCCCTATGCAAAAAAACGCTTTTCGCAAATTCGTGTTTCATGGATCTGGAGATGAGGCATCTCGACCTTCCAAGTCGCGATCTCCGAAACCCCGAAATGGCGCTTATCTAGAATGACTCCTTCCCTTCTCGTGACCATGGGTTGTGACCACAACCTTATGCATAAGGCGCTTTCATGATTTGGCATTTCGTGATTCTGGAGATGAGACATCTCAAATATCCAAGTCGCGATCCCCGATACCCCGAAATGGCGTGGGATCAACAGTCCTGATCAGAGATTGATTCAATGGCTGTGATTGAATCACAATTTCGCATATCGCGAAATCGACATTCTTGTTGCATTGTTTACTTGCCTCTCCATGTTGCGATCCCCGAAACTCCGATATGGAGTTAGATCAACGGTCTAGATCTGAGATTGATTCTACGGCTGCGATTGCATCGCAATTTCGCATATCGAGAAATCGGAATTCTTGTTGCATTGTTTACTTGCCACTCCATGTTGTGATCCCCAAAACTCCGACACGGACTGTAATCAACGGTCCAGATCAAAGCTTGATCCGACGACTCAGATTACATCGCGATTTCGCATATCGTGATATCGAAATTCCTGATGTTAATAATATTTGACATGTTCAACTCGCGATCCTCAAAACTCTGACATGGACTAGGATCAACGGTCCATATTCAACCTCGATCTGACGGCTCAGATTAAGTCGTGATTTCGCATATTGCCATTACGCCTGCTTCTCCTTGTTATACTTTAAAGGTTTGTAGGTTCTCCTTGATCCAACGATGGTCAGGTCCTGCACTTGGATCTAACGTCTGAGATCTGTCCTCCTGTTCAGTTCTCTTCTTGTCTATATTCTGATCTGACAGCCCTCGTTCTTTCAGAAATTTTGAATGAGATCCAATGATCAGAAATGCTTCTCGGGCCTTCGATCATTCGATCTTCCTGGACTTATCTTCTATTTTCCTATTGATCATCGCTGTTGTACTCAAGCCATCATCAGTGTTGTACTTGCCATCAATGACAAGCATATGCTGCGTGTTAAACATTTTCCAACATGGTCTTTGTGGATCCAACCATAGGGAATTTTTAAGGGATATTAAATAAATGTTTTAATACATTTTTTTAGTGGATCCAACCATAGGGAACTTTTAATGAATCTTAAAGAAATGTTATAAGGAATATATATGTGGTCTTAGTGGATTGAACCATGTTCAAAGAATATGCACATGCTATTGAGCTAATTTTGGGTAGTTATCCACTCAATGTAGAAATCCCTTAGTTTATAGTACAATTAGGTCCCTTTATGTAACTTTAGGTGATCATAAAGTATTTCACAATTATGTATTTAGTTCAACGATATCCACAACTATCCAACAATTTGTCCTTAAATCTATCAAGTGATCCAACTATATATAATACAACATTTGCATAATTCATATGTTATATAATATAACATTATCCAATCTATGATCAGTTAAGAGTGCACCACTTAGTAAAGCAGGATTTCTTATTTACCAAGATTAAACGCATAACAATTTGTTGTGCACCACTTACTAAAGATTTCTTATGTTATTAGTGGGTGTGTGAGGTTCTGAAGATTAAACTCTTTGTTTTGGGGATTCTAATGCATTGCATTATATGTGGTCTTTGTGGATCCAAACATAGGGAATTTTTAAGGGTTCTTAAAGAAATGTTCTAATACATTTTTTTAGTGGATCCAACCATAGGGAACTTTTAATGAATCTTAAAGAAATGTTATAAGGAATATATATGTGGTATTAGTGGATTGAACCATGTTCAAAGAATATGCACATGATATTGAGTAAATTTTGGGTAGGTATCCACTCAATGTAGAAATCCCTTAGTTTATAGTAAAATTAGGTCCCTTTATGTAACTTTAGGTGCTTTTTCTAAATTGATTTCCCTTAGCGAACCCAACTCCTGATTTCAATGACTTCTATTTGTGAGTTTTATTGATTATTATGAAAATATTATGGTTTTATATTCTGTCCCTTATCCCTTTAGTCATCAGTCCTTTCCTGAGGAGTCGACCAGGAGCCAAATCGACAGTCGTCACTTTGGTGTTTACAGACCTATAGATTCAAATGCTCTTCTTTTCTGTGCATGGATGATGAGTCAAGGGTAAGAATTTGCCTTGTTGTCTATCCCTTACTTGTCTTTTAGTTGATTGATTCATGGCTGAATGTTTAGTCTTTGCGTCTTCTTCTTTGATGTGTATTGTGAATGATAAACCTTTGAGTTGAATGACAGTCCCTTTGGGAACCCAAATTCTGATTTCAATGACTTCTATGTGTGGTTTTTATTGATTAATATGAAAAGATTGTGGTTTTATCTCTTGTCACTTATCCCTTTAGTAACCAATTCGTACCTGAGCGGTTGGCCAGGAGTTGAATCAACGACCGTCACTTCGGTGTTTAAAGACCTATAGAATCAAATGCCCTGCTTTTCTATGCATGGATGATGAGTGAAGTATAAGAATTTTCCATGTTGTCTATGGACCCCTTACTTATCTTTGAGTTGATTGATTCATGGTTGAATGTCTAGTCTTTGTGTCTTCTTCTTTGATGTGCATTGTGAATGATAAACCTCTGAGTTGAATGAAAGTCACTTGGCAAACCGAACTTCTGATTTCAATGACTTCTATGTGTGAGTTTTGTTGATTATTATGAAAAGATTATGGTTTTATCTTCTGTCAGTTATCCCTTTAGTCATCAGTCTGTGCCTGAGAAGTTGGCCAGGAGTCGAATAGATGGTCATCACTTTGGTGTTTAAAGACCTATGGATTCAAATGCTTTTCTTTTCTGTGCATGGATGATGAGTGAAGGATAATAATTTTCCATGTTGTCTATGGACTCCTTACTTATAATTGAGTTGATTGATTCATGGTTGAATATCTAGTCTTTGCACCTTCTAATGAGTGAGTATCTCTGCGGCTTGATTGATTAAAACTTTGATTTATCTCTACGTTTTTAATTGCTTGAACTTGTGTACATCTCTGTATTTTTATTGATAAAATATACATTGTGGATAGATATTGAGGAGATATGTTGACACAGGATTCTCCAAACATTCCTCGCAAACACTCTAGGTTTTCCCAAGAAGGAAGAACAAGAACTCCTTCTTCGATTGAGACTCCGAGTGAGCAACAACAATCTCGTGAGAGGAGATTTTCAAATGAGTTTGTGACTAGATCAAATGTAGAACCTGCTCAGCCAATGTCATAGATGCAACCTTCTTAGATAGGTTGCGCATCGATACTCCTACACCTAAGAATGTAGGGAATACCTCCGGACAAGAGAATATTTCTACTAATTTTCTTTGATTTTTTTTATTTTTGTTGTATTTTTTTGTATTTAAATTTATGTGAGGTTAAATCTTGAAGTTACTTTCAAATGTGTGTGTAGACAATCAATTTAGAGCAAGGGACGAAAATGAAAGAGAGAGTGGTTTTCACGAAGATTCAAATGTCGGTGCAGAGGATGAAGGTGGATTTAGGAGGCCGTGTTATTAGGAAACAAAAGATTACACGCCTACGTCCACCTATCCTTCAGATGTTGGTGATGAACTTCCCTAGGAAGGGAATACTGAAGCAATGATGCTTGAGCAATGCTCAGGTGTTAAAAAGAGGTTGGAATACTGAAGCAATGACGCTTGAGCGATGCTCAGGTGTTAAAAAGAGGTTGGAAAATGATTTGGTGGTATTGGAACTCCCTCAAGAGAGCAAACAAATCTTGCAAATTGTTTTCCATTTATTGAAAAACTTTATGGATGCATATTAGAAGATGGGGAAAACCACTAATAGTTTTGTCGATTTAATGAGGTGGTGAAAGTCCAAGGTGATGGGTCCTGATAAATGGGAGGAAATAAAAAATAGAGTTTCGAAAGAAGACACCAGCCTATTTTGGGACTTCGACAGCCTGTTGAAGGAGGAATGCAAGTCGAAGCAGAGATCACGGGATCTCGACCCCCTTTTGGGCCCCTTTTTGGTTTTTTGGGAATATGTAACTAGAATGGGATGTCGACCCATGGGTTTACCCATGTTTAGGCCTATTTTGTAATGTATATATAGAAGGATAGGAAATATAGAAAGAGGTCGGTGTGCTAAGTGCAAAAGGAATGACTAAGTGTTAGATCTATGTGATCAGGGGATTGTAAGTGCTCTATGCATACTATGTAAGACTTGTAGAGTTGAGTGCAAGTCCTCGTGTGAGACTGTAGAAGGCTTTGTGCTGTAACGCAAGGAAGAAGGATCTAGCTAGCTACGCAAATCTTCTGTACTGTGCATATTAATGGTTTTGAGGCTCTATGCTTGTAACTGAATAACTGAAGACTATAAAGAAGAAGAGTTGGCGGATGTAGCCCCAGGGTGGGGGTGAACCACGTAAACCCTGTGTGATGTGCTTTGTGCTTTGTCTTGATGTATTTACATATTATATGTGAAATGCTATGATATGTTTAGATAGATCTGATCTAGATATTCATGTTTAGTGCTTGATATGCTCATTCTGATCCATTTGTATATGCTAAGTGCTTGAATAATGTAGATTAGTGTGAATGCTTCGAAGCTCCGTCTTATAATCGAAGTGGTTATTGACTGTATATTGAGGAACTAATGACGCTAAGTAATTTATTAAGTGTTCTAATCACATATATGTTTCCCAACTAAGGTTGCAGACACTTGAGTCCTGCAACCACCCCTGCCTCTACCTCGGGTGAGACTTCAACTGCTTTGCAGGTGTTTCTGAAAGGGCTAGTAGTTAGGTTTTTGTTAGTACGATGTTGTAGCGTTGAACCCTGGATCTGCCCATGTGCCAAAAAATGGTTCCATTTCCAAGAGCTGAAACTGTGATTGCTGGGAACTGAGAAAGAGGAAGCTATGTGCAAAGATTCATCCTGAAATTTTGAAATCTTTGTGTGTAGATATGTGCCCTAGTGCACAGTATTCTACTTGATCTGTAAAGCTCTGTGCTAAAGAGAGAAGGTCATATCTGAATAAAAGAAGCAAGATCTAAATGCTTTGTGCTCTAAGAAAGGTAAAAGTGGAAATTTTTGACTAAAAGAGGTAATATCTGCAAGCTATGTACTCTGATAAAGGTAAGAATAGTTAAAAGTTTTAAGATCTGGAAGCTTTGTGCCTTGTAGAAGTAAGATAAGTGGAAATTTTTGTTTCTAGAATATGGACCTAGGTCTGTTTAATAGAGTCTTTCCTAGTTTGAAAGCTAGGTCATTAATAGATGAAAGAATATTTGATATGAGTAGATATGATAAGAATAGTGAAAAATATATTATACCTATGCAAAAAAAGAATGTTCAGACTAACAAATGGATGCAGGATCCTAGAAAGAATTTGTTCCAGGTTAGCTCCCGTGATCCTAGTGCGCAGTAAAAAAGAAGATGGGGATAATTTAAAAGGAAGAGAGGATTAACCCTCTGTTACAGTTGTAGAAGGCCAGGAAATATTTCTAAGGAATGGCCTGGTGGAAGACCTAGTTGTCTTTGTTGTAAATCTCTAGACCATGAAGTATTGGATTGCCCTACAATGATTGCTAATCTTGAAAGAATGAACCTGAATCAAGAAAACCGTAAGGCAGATCCAAAACCTATGGATGAACCTCAGAAAGAATCAGAGAAAG
Source organism: Picea glauca (assembly GCA_000966675.3). NCBI lineage: Eukaryota > Viridiplantae > Streptophyta > Pinopsida > Pinales > Pinaceae > Picea > Picea glauca. Next base: position 633,691 of record JZKD02S1627477.1, on the reverse strand, counting down.
CATTGCTACAGATGAAAGAAACCCTGAATGACCACCGACGTGTCATCTTATCATAGATCTTAAAAGAAAAGGAATGCATAGAAGCAAGAATAGGAGACTTTGACATTGACTATGTTCTAGATGAGAAAACACAGGTGAATATCATGACAATGAGAACCTAGGAAGCTATAGGAAGGACTTCTATGATCCCTTTACTAGGAGGAATAAGTTTATTCAGAGGAAATCTAGTAAACCTATGTGGAAGGTTTTCTCGGATACCTATGACTGTCAATGGAACTTCGACAGAAGAAGACTTTGAGATTATTAAATATTTTGAAGAAACCGCCCTGTTTACCATGCTAATAGGAAAACCTTGGATTGATAGAGATCAAGCTAGATGAAAGGAAGAAGAAGAAGTTTCGAAATGTAAGAAGCAATAATTAAAATACTTTATGACCAGAAGGATCACGCACTTTATTGAGTAACATGAGAGAAGATTGAAGATGTTTAATACTAGAAACCTAGATGTCTAAGCTAACAGAACACTAGAGGATCCTCAAAAGATTGAATTACCTATCCCAGAAAAAGAAGAAGTATTATCCAGGAACCCTAGGAAAGAATTTCCATAGCGCGAAGTAACTAAGACCAAAGAAGAAAATAATTAGAATGAGAAAATCATTACCGAGACAAATCTCACTGGAAAGAAGGCTAGAAAGTTAAGAAAGAAGAGGGCTAATACTGAAAAGTTACAAGAGGTTCTAGAGGAGACCTCGCAGAAAGAAAAATTGCAGAATTGGAGCTTCGGCGAGATATCAAAACAACAACACATAACACTTCGCCATGACGAAGCAATATAGTCGTTGGGGCCAATATATCCGTTCGAATTCGACTCCGAACAGACATAAAAGAAATAAAGGTTGGTCATCCGACCATTGGACCGTGCCATAATGGATCAAACATGAGTTAATGGAGGCTCATACCCATTGCAAGCCAACCGTTGTCGAATTACCTATTTAGCTCATCGCGCCATGCACCGAGAACACTTTTGCCAATCGAGAATTTGAGCCCACAGCCTAAGATGAGTTTATACAGTGATCATTGTGCTCTTTTTCTCTATCTCATTACCGTGTCTGAGTTGTTCCCTAGTACGACGAATTGTTTACCCCAAGTGCATATGTCGAAAGTATTAAGCACTGCAGAGAAAGCCACTTAGGAAGTTTTGATCGAATTGATGACAGAGAGAGTCATGTCGAAGAGAGGAGTGTCTATAGGTGTACAAGCATCTTCGACGAGAGGACTGCAGGCCTCTTCATCCACTTCTTGAGCCAGACCATTCCGACCAGCTAATGAGAAACGAATGAAGCACAGAGACGATATCGCGAATGCTAAGATGATTCTGAGCATTCTACCTGCTTATCTACCACCTTTGAGCGATGCAATAAACCTAGACAGTGTGCCCACATATTTTGAATATGAATTAGTCACTACATACCTTCCGAAGGGGATACGCACAGTGCACGCAGACCAGGATAAGATTACGGCGTTGAATTTTAGTGACTTCAACCTCAACGACAAGAAAGTGTACAATATGTTAGCCCCATACAAGTATCTGACTAGAACCAAGGGAAATAATTCAAATATCATTCCCCAACAGTGGACCATGAACCTCACGTAGTCCACACTGCTTAATGTAATGAATATTCCTCACTTCAGGTGGCTTCAGGAAGTGAATGCGTGCATCAAGTTGCTACTGTCCTGATATCATGGAGGATACTTATGGTTGAACCACCACATCCCAGTGGATCTGACTTTCATTAATCAAATCATAGGGCTTAGCATGCAAGGCCCTGACCCACAGGATTTCTACCCCAGAAAGACCGTAGATCGCACTCTCACCCAGAGAATAAAGGATACTTACGATGATGTAGAGAAGGGCATGCGAGGGTACAAGGTAGCCTCTATCCAGAGTGGCGCAGTGCAACTTTCCTGTCAGCTGATCGCGGGCAATCTAGTTCACAAGAATCGACCAACCCAAGTAACTGGATTCGTAGTCGACCTCACAAGGAAGTGTGCAGAGGGACTACAGATGAATTGGGTGAAGTACCTCGTGAACCAGCTAGAACTAGATTGCAGGGAAGTGCAATATTAGGGATATGAATTCCACTTTAGCTGGCTTCTTATCCTAAACGCTTTCATCGCATGGGATATGCCAGAAGATGCGACCTTCTCGGACACCGAGCCATTTGAACCTCTGGTCACGAAGTTCAGTACGTTGTGGTAATCCAGTGACATGAACACGTAGTGGCAATCAAATTTTGTCTCCCACACATATTATAACAAGTTGAAGGTATCCATATAGGCCACACCTCGCATAACCTTGAACACACTTCACAGGTTTAGACCCTTAATGAAATTCAGCACGGACCGTCATTTCATCTATATCATCGTGCACGCTGATGAGCATAAACAACAACTACAGCCATATTACAATTTAACGGAGGATGACTTGGAGGAGATTACCAAGGAATGGTCGACAAACCTCCTTGTTCCAGTGGACCCCACAAAGAGGTCCAATGTTGATAGCCCTGAAAATGCGTCGGATACAGCCAAACCTAGAAAGATAAAGAAGACTGAAGAGTTCCACAATTTAGACAGTGCATCTTTGAAGACCGCATCCATCTCAGCAGAGCAAGGAGGTGATGGCATAGAAGTCGAACAAAAGAAAGGCGATGTTACACCACCAAGAGACGAGGAGGATCCCTCGAAGAAAAGGAAGGTTTCCCCTCTTAAACCTTCTTTAAGGAATAAAATGAAAGAAACCAAAACCAAATTCTATACCACCCTCACCTTAGAGAACTTCGACTTCATCATTGTAGCACTGAATGATGTTTCGTTAGAGATAGAAGAGAATAAAGAAGCTAAGCAGGAGGAGGTATTCATTCGAATTAAGGATGAACTCCAAGGAGTGCAGTAGGCACTACAGTCCAACGATGAAGTATCCATTGCGCCCCTGACAGTTGGAACACCAGAACTAGGTGATGAGCCCGCTCAATTACACTAGATCGCTGATACAGTTGAAGCTCACCTTCGACGAGCTCAGGGAGAAACAACACAAGCCACCCAAGCTTTAGCAAAAGTACATAAAGGCTTTGAGGACCAAAGAAGTGTTGCAAAAAATAAAAATCTTTCTCTACAAGCAAAATGGGATGAAGAAAAAGCAGAGCTACAACAAAGCAAGGAACAATTTCTCACCAAGAAAATTGAAGTTAAGGAAAGGGTAAACAGAGCACTTTGCTCTGTGACAGTCATTGAAGTACAGACCAAGGAACAAGTTCCATAGCAGGTGGCACAACTGGAAGAGGTAATCCAGAAGCAACAACAATGCATCACCGACTTAGAGCTTCGCGCAGTACCTGAAACCCCATAGTAGATAAGGAACCAAAGAGGAGTAGTTTCCGACAACGCAATTGACAGATTAAAATCTCTTTCCTTGGTGTGCAAGCAGCTCAGTAACCACAACGCCTAGACCTATGAAAATATCACTGAAAATCCTGAATTGCAGACACTGGAGTTGCAGCTCCAAGAAGCAAAGCAGAACATATATACACTACAGGCGTAGCTGAAGGCCCTGTCAGTTGTAGAAAGGATGAAGAGATCTTAAGAACAATGCATAGAGCAACATCATATCTATATGATTCAAATCAAAGTGATGGAAGTCACTCAATGAATTCAACCTATGCAAGAAAAGGCATGTCTACTATTTACAGAGGTCGAGAGCCAAGGAGCAAAGCTAGAACAGGTCGTCCTCACAACAGATCAATGCCTAGAAGGGCCAGTGAATGATGTAGTGATCCAGGAGTTCAATGAAGAAGAGGCCACAACAAAGTAGTAAGTTGAAGCAGCTCAAGCCAAGCTCTAGGCGTTTGAGGCAGAATTGCTCAGACCCGAGTGACTCGGGATGAGTCACAAGTGAATGTTGGGGGCTTGTTGGCCCTTGACCAAGTTTTGGGAGTTTCTTGGTCATGTTGGCCTATTTTGGGACTTCGAAAGCCTGTCGAAGGAGGAGCGCAAGTCAAAGTGGATATCATGGGATCTCGACCCCCTTTTGGGCCCCTTCTATGGTTCTGGGGAATATGTAATGCAAATGGGATGTTGGCCCATGGGTTTACCCATGTTTAGGCCTATTTTGTAATGTATATATAGAAGAATAAGCAATATAGAAAGAGGTCAATGTGCTAAGTGCAAAAGGAATGGCTAAGTGCTAGATCTATGTGATCAAGGGATTGTAAGTTCTCTGTGCATATTGTGTAAGACTTGTAGAGCTGAATGCAAGTCCGTGTGAGAGACTATAGAAGGATTTGTGCTATAATGCAAAGAAGAAGGATCTAGCTAGCTTTGCAGATATTTTGTCCTATGCGGAGTAAGGGTTTTGAATCTCTATGCTTGTAACTGATTGACTAAAGACTATAAAGAAGAAGAGTTGGTGGACGTAGTGCCAGGGTGAGGGTGAACCACATAAACCCTGTGTGATGTGTTATGTGCTTTGTCTTGATGTATTTACGTATTATATGAAAAATGCTCTGATATGTTTAGATAGATCTATTCATGCTTAGTGCTTATTATATGTGAGAATGTTAGATCTGATCTAGATATTCATGCTTAGTTCTTGATATGGTCATTATGATCCATTTGTATATGCTAAGTGCTTGAATACTGTAGATTAGTGTGAATGTTGCAAAACTTTGTCTTATAAGCAAAGAGGTCATTGACTGTATATTGAGGAACTAATGGTGCTAAGTGATTTATTAAGTGTTCTAATCACAGATCTGTGTCCCAGCTAAGGTTGCAGACACTTGAGTCCTGCAACCACCCCTGCCTCTACCTCGGATGAGACTTCATCTACTTCATAGGTGTTGCTGAAAGGGCTGATAGTTAGGGTTTTGTTGGTGTGTTGTTTTAGCGTTGAACCCTGGGTCTGCCCCTATGCCAACACATGACTTTGCAGGACATATGTATAACAATTTTTTGGCGAAATATGGAAAATTACCATGGAACGATAAGGTTCCACACTATTTTGCAAGACACTTTTTTGTAGAGTTTTTCTTGCACATGCACCATGATTATACTAGTCTACCGTCCAAATATTATGGGATTGGTAAATGACGTTCATATTATTACAAAGGGGCATATCGAAGTGCGACATTGTCGAGGCCTCCAAAAACTTTAGTATCTCGCCCAACAGGGGCATTTACTTCATTTTCAGAGTTCCAGGCTACATCAAAAGTTGGAAAAGAGGCCATGACTGCAATCGGGAAAAATTTGGAAGCTATTTTTTATGGTGTTGATGTTGGCATGAAGCGTCAGTGAGCAGAAGCCAATTCCCAGGCCATATTTGTTGGTTAAACAGATGCAGAGTTAGATACAATGTCAACAGAAGATGTTTTGGAGTATGCAAAATTTTTTCGGGATGGTTCGAAGAAGGTCATTCAGAATGATGACCCGAACCGTAGATTGGTATGTGTTCTATTTAAGAAAATTTTGACGCATTTTTTGATAGTTTACTTCCAGTTCTAGATTTAGATATCATTGTCTCTATAGAAATAATCGAGTTCTTCTTGCCATTAATTGCAGTTTGAAGATATGTTAAATGAATATCCAGTAGGTAGGGGACTTGATTTGACAAGTTTCAATTTGGATGGGTTGAATCAGGTATCTGTTTTCTAATAGTTGTTCAATCTCCACTCTTTTGAATAAGAGATCAACAACATTTATAATTTTGTATAATTGTGAACACATTGAATCCTAGATTTAGTTCTTAGTTGTGTTGTTCACAGATCTCTATTCCATCTCCTACTACTTGGCCAGGCTTGTCTCAATTCTCATTGGGAGAGTTTGAAGAGGGTGGGAATTCACAGGTATCATTTAATGTCTTAAAGTCATTTAAATTTAATGTGTTATAATCATTTAAACATAATTTTTTAAATTTTCAAATTTGAAATGTGTTATATAGGCTAATGTGGAGAAGAGAGTACCTGAGAGTGTGCTCGGAAGGGAGATTGGGTTTGAGGAAGCAGATGAAGCACCCAGATTAGGGAAGGATGTGTCCATTCAGGATGATTCATAAATGTATGTTCTTGACTTTTATCAATTTTTTGTTTTCTCAAATTTTTAGTTTAGCCTTTCCTATTCAATGCTTTGATCAATTATTTTGAAATATATAGAACCCCTATATAATTTTATCATTGTCTTAAATGGCGTACATTCAAACTTATTTAAGGTTATAACATGATGAAGATCTAATTTTTAACTTGAACATGTTTGAATATTTGAGAACAGACTCTATCCCACATCAGAAAAGAGAATGTTTCTAAATTTTTCTCGATTGCATACCTTGCTTTCTTGTCCAAGAATGACGTAGTATGGACAAATTTGTGTTTTCTACATACAACGAAGTGAATTCCTTCTTGCCAAGGCATTTTAAAACTCTTAACAAAATTGGTTACTAATCACAAAAGCCAACATTCAATTAGATTTACAAATAAACTTACACATATTGTATATGTGAGCTAGCTCACATAATTTCAAAGAGCATTTCATTATATCTAATATCAATACATCTCATTTAAATGGTTTTTGAAGAATGACTTAATATACATGTGTAGATTTGTGCTTTCTTCATGTACATACAAGATTATATGAGAACATCTATTCCACCAAAGAAAGAGAAGATAAGTATTTTTCGGAAGAATGGTTTTTAAAATTGAGATTTGTGAACTTTTTTAGATAATAAGTAGTTTTTTGGAAGAATGACTTAATATGGAGATTTATGAGTCCTTTAGTTTGAAAGGACATCGTGAAATTTGATAATATGACCACTGCAGAAGAACAAGAGATAAGTATCTAACTACTGAGGAGATTAATATTTTATTGTTGTGTAAATATGATCAAATAACATCACCTGGGATGATAATTTATGAAGGATTGTAGACTTTATCCACAAGGATAATTTCACCTGAAGGATTTTGGACTTTATCCACAAGGAGATAAGTATTTCTTTGGAAGAATGACTTAATATGGAGAATTGTGAATTTTCTTTATACACAGTTCTATATTTATTTTCAGATTATTATCTAACTCTAACTCACAATTTGTTTTACCAAGAACACAATAACATCACTTGGGATGAGAATTTCACCTGAAGGATTTGAGACCTTATCCACATGGAGAATTTCACCTGAAGGATTTGAGACTTTATCCACAAGGAGATAAGTATTTCATTGGAAGACTGACTTAATATGGAGATTTGTGAACTTTCTTCATACACAGTTCTAGAACATAATTTTTCTCTTTAATTTTTTTTAATATTTTAAATAAGATTTACAAATTGTTTAAATCATGTACTCTTAATTGGAGAGTAACTAGATCTTAAATATGTTTAACTATGGTTGCTTATGTTATTATTTCTTATTGTTTATTTAATATTTAGCTACAGTATATGTGCTAATATGTGTTATTTGTTTTTTTATTATGTTTTTTATTTTTACAGATGTCTAAATTATATTTAGTGAAAAATATGTTTACAATATATTTTATGAGAAAGAGTATGTTGGAGGATGACACTTAACTCTTTTGGTATGTATGTCAATTTTTTTTTAATTACAATTTTTGAATTGTAAATGTTTAATTTTTGAATTCTGTTTTTTTTGCAGGTTTGAATTTCATGTATGAAGTGGTCTATTTTAAAGCGATGGCTTAGAGTCCAGAAGTTTGGAGTTAAATGTCTTAGTTTTTGTTATCATCCCAAAATGGATGTAGAACTTACGTATTTTACAGTGTAACTATTCAGACTTTGATTATAATATATATATACTTCATAATTTTGGAATTCAAAATAACAATTATTGTCTCATATTTGATTTCTCAAAGTTGATGGAAAAAAAGTGGCAACGTTAACTAATAATGAAGTAATGTTTTGTATATTCTCTTTTTTACAATGCATTAAATTAAGGATCAAACTTTTAAATACTTTTTTGCTATGTATTAATTTAAATGTTTCTTTTTATGTTCACTGTGTACTATCAAAAATATGATTCTATTGTCAAAAAATGACAAAGTTAACTAGTGATGAACTAATGTTTTGTATATTGTCTTTTTTATAATGCATTTTAAATTAAGCATAAAACTCTTAAATACTTTTCTGCTATGTATTAATTTAAATGTTTCATTTTATGTTCACTATATACTGTCAAAAATATGTTTTTATTGTCAAAAAGTGGCAAAGTTAACTAGTAATGAACTAATGTTTTATGTATTCTCCTTTTTACAATGCCATTTTAAATTAAGCATCAAACTCTTAAATACTTTTCTTCTATGTATTAATTTAAATGTTTCATTTTATGTTCATTGTGTATTGTCAAAAAAATGATTCTATCGTAAAAAAGTGACAAAGTTAACTAGTAATGAACTAATGTTGTGTTTATATTCTCTTTTTTACAATGCATTAAATTAAGCAACAACTCTTAAATACTTTTCTTAATTTAAATGTTTCATTTTATGTTCACTGTGGACTATAAAAAATATGATTCTATTAACATATCATCAAATGATTTTGGCAGAATAATTTTAGCAGATTCTAGTTACTAATGAAAAAAAAATTCTATTTTTTTTAGCAGATTAGTAGATTTTAGCAGATTCTGTTTTATTTTTTTTTAGTTACTAATGATTATGTTGGTTACATAGATGCACTTAACCAATAAAAAAAATTAAAGGAAAAACTATTTAGAAAAGAAATGCACATGAGATCTGCTAAATAAATTGGTTTACATAGATGCACTTAACTAAGAAAAAAAGGAAAGATAGGCATATGAGATCATAGATGAAAACTCATAGAATGTGTAGTTGTTTAAATATATTTAAGAATATGAAAACTCAATAGATGGACAAGAGAAACGTGAACTATCAAACATACAAGATTGTATCATTGCATATCTATTTAAGAATATATGATAGTAGACGGCATGTTAAACCATGCAAAACTTATTTGAGAATATATTATGGTAGTAGAAAACACTTTAAACCATGCAAAGCCTATGCTGGTATGAACTGCACTAAAAGGAAGAAATTTTCATGATCTACCAATTTACTTTAAGAAAACTTGTGTTTGATTTTGGAAGAAGGTAACCAATGTGGAATTCAAGGGAGGAGGTATGCATTCAAGCATTGTGTTTTAGACATGCCAAAGAATAACACATACCCCCCTGTACAACTTAGATAACATGCATGAAAGAGAATTACATTAGGAAAACGATTTGCAGGCTATGGTTTAGTACTATTCACATAAACCCACATTTTTGTAAGGGTCTTCATTTGACTTTAGGCAAGGTTGTATTAATTTCCTTAACTTTGTTAGAAAAGAGATCTATTAATTACAATTTAATTCACTTGACTTTAAACAAGGTTTTATTAATTTCCTTAACTTTGTTAGAGAAGATATCTATTAATTATAATTTAATTCTAATGATTAACATCAAATACTTCTATGGCACTTCTCACTTGTGAATTAAGGGAATAGGAGGAAACCCTAGTGCTCTGCAACGCTTCCCCTGCACTACTATCGCATGACCCAGACTCCCTTCCATGGTACCTCTCGTATGCTACGATATGTAACAGGCAGACCCCAAGACTGATCAATCAGAATGAGTTCGGCAGAGGGGGAGAAGCCCCCCTCGTACAACAACATAACTACCAACGATAGGGCGGGCACAAGAGCGAAGCGTCCCTCCTTCGAGCCGCCACCGCAGCTACGAGACCAACTCCAAGCTAAAGAACAAGGAAAGGCACCCGACCCATAGGGCTTCACTACTGACTTCTTCCACCATTACTAGGATCTAATCAAGGAAGAGGTGAGGTAGGTCGTGGAGGAAGGGCGAACCTCCGACCAAGTATTAACAGCCCTCAATGCAACTTTCCTCACTCTAATTTTGAAGGAGGAGAGGGTAACCCATCCCAAGCAATACAGACCAATCACACTCTGCAATGTCATATACAAAATCATTAAAAAGGTGATTTCTACACATCTTAAGCCAATCTTACCCTTCATCATCTCCAAGGAACAATTAGGCTATGTAGAGGGACGACAAATCATGGACAATGTCATTCTAGATCATGAGGTAATCCACTCTCTCAAGATGACTAAAACCTCAGGTATGCTTATTAAACTCGATCTTTCAAAAGATTTTGATAGAGTCAACTAGCAGTACCTTCGCTCTATGCTCGAAGCCTTTGGCTTTGACCATCACTGGGTCGACTGGATCATGAAACTAACCTCATCAGCCTTTTTTCCCATCTTGGTAAACGGGGTTCCCTCCCAATCCTTCACTCCCTCTAGGGGTATAAGACAAGGGGACCCTCTTTCACCCTTCCTCTTCATCCTCGTGGTGGAGGGTCTAGGGCGTTACATCAAGACAATGATACTGGAATGCACCCTTAAAGGCCTACCCTTGCATAATATTCAGCCAACACCCTCACATAGCCAATTCATCGATCACACCCTCCTATTGAATACCCCCACTACGCAAGAAGCCATCAAACTCACCTCCATTCTCTCTGACTTTGTAGAATCTTGAGGCATGGCCCTCAACCTCGACAAATCCAAGCTCCACTTTTTCAGCACTTCGATAGGGATCCAGAACCACATCTCACGACTCTTGGGCATAACCAAGAGCTCCCTTCCATCCAACTACCTTGGCATTTCCCTCACAGGAGCTCCAAAATTATCCATTTCCTGGGACACCTTGCTTCTCTCCATCTCTAATAGGCTTAACAACTGGACCTTTAGACCTCTCAACATTGTAGCAAGGCTGGTGCTTCTCAATTCAGTTCTGCAAGCCCTGCCTACCTACCTTTTCACAGCTTTGGTAGTGCCTAAAAAGGTCATCAAGGCCATCCGAAACCTCCATAAAAACTTCCTATGGCATGGGCACCAGCCGAACAAGAAATGGGCATTAGTAGGTTGGGATAATCTTTGCAAGCCTAAAGCAGGGGGAGGACTGGGTCTGCGTGATCGAGGGAAACTCAACTAAGTCACGGGAGCTAAAATGTTGTGGATATGGCTAAAGGCCCCCATTGTGCATTGGGCGCAACTTTGGAAGCAAAAGTATGCTCTAAACACAAGTGTAGACAAACTCATCCATCACAATGACCAGATTAAGGGATCCAACATCTGGAACACAGCCTGGCAAAACCGAGAGATGGTTCAAAAACATGCCTTCTGGGAGATCTGAAATGGAGAAAGTGCACTTTTCTGGCAGGACTTTTGGAAACAACAAAAACCTCTAGATTAGATAGAGGAGGTAAGGCCCCTCGGGAAACTTCTTCACACAGACACCTCTCAGCATGTAAAGGAATTTTGGAAACCGAGAAACAACCCACTACCTTTGCGACAATGGAAGACTTCCACCCAGGAGCTACATATCCCAGAGAACTCGGACCTTCAAACCTGGCAGCACTATGCCAGCCATTGGAAAATACCCAAGCGAGAAGTCCCAGACATTCTTAGATGGGGGCACTCCACTACAAGTAACGTTTTAGTCAAAGAAGCCTACTATCTGCAAGGTAATCACCAGAGTCATGACAAGGAGAATATCTGGAACAAGGTTTGGAGCCCCTTCCTCTGGCCGAAGGTGTCAACCTTTCTTTGGCTCACCATCCACAATTGTATCCTCACTTGGGATAATCTCTGGAAAAGAGGCTTCATTGGACCATCAATCTTCCCCTTATGCCAACAACAATATGAAACTCTGGAACATCTCTTCAACAGATGTCCTTTCAGCCATTGGATATGGGACCAAGGGGCTCAAGAAATGCACAGGATGAATTGGAACAGGATCAATATCAGAGATACAACAGAAAATTGGGACCTGCTATCTTTTAAAAATCCCATTATTTCCCTCATTTGGCTCCTACTCCCAGGATTCACTCTCTGGAAAATCTGGAAGGAATAGAATAAAAGAATCTTCTGCATCCACTCTGGAAATAGTATGGGGAATAATAAGCAAGATCATCCGGGAAAAAATCCAAAGTAAAAGGTGGAAGTAGGAGGATACAAAATGTGATCCAGAGGAGCAGTGCATTCTCCAGCACTGACATATTATCTTGAATAATTAGCCTACGGTAAATCCAAGAAATCCCTGAAAAAGAAACCCAACTACATGGTCCCCTCCTTTAGTAGGTTTTATAAAATTCAATTTTGATGGGGCTTCCAAAGGAAATCTGAGACCAGCCGGATTTGGATCTACCCTAAAAAATTCAGATGACCAAATCCTCTACCTCATAGCAATTTTTTTGGAGAAAACACAAACAATGCCACGGAACTGATGGGCCTCCTCCGGAGCACACAAGAAACAATTGACAACCACCTCCACAATATCATTTTGGAAGGGGACTCTCAAATCATCATCTGGCCAATTACTAAGATCCTCCACGGGGAACATCTAGGGAAAATATTGCCCAACTAGAGATTATCGGGATTGCTAGAGGAGTTTGGAGCTTTACTTAGGCCCAATCTTAGTATCATACCCTCCCATGTAAAAAGGGATGTGAATATCATAGTGGATTGCCTAGCAAATGAAGGGGTAACAACGGAGAAGGAAAGCATCTACTGGGATCCTCACATCTCGGAAGCCACAAAACTCTCCACTTGTTGTCAACACCTTGCGAAAAAAGATTACCCAATCCTGGATGGGATGCCACCTAGCACAAAGGGGCCACGTGGTACAACGCTTGGTCGAACCTTAAATATAGGCCATCGGCCCCCATCGCCTTGCCATTAAGGATGGGGGCAAGCTGGTTCAGCCAGGCCGATGATCCAAGACTTCTCGCACGTGTGATGGGAACGGAACCACAGAGCACTCAACGAACTTCCTTAAGGGTGGGTCTGGTCACTTTACTCCTCATGAATTTACTCAATTTTGGAGAGGAAGAGTCTCATTTGGAGTTGAAGCTATAGCATTGGAGCATCCTTGAGCTATGGTGCGACTAGAATGGTCTAACTGTCACCAAATCCACTGCTTGGCACCTCCAAATGCCAAGGGGATGAGGCAATCCCCACAGGGGGGCTGCCTGGTATGCTTCGGCTACGCGCAGAAAGAGATAGCAAAACTTCGAGCGGGGAATGTCCATGGCAAGGAAGAAATAACTGAGGAAGAAATTCATAAAGCCATCTAGAGCCTTGATCCTAACAAAGCCACCAGGAAAGGCACCCGACCCAGAGGGTTTCACTACCGACTTCTTCCACCATTGCTGGGATCTAATCAAGGAAGAGGTGAGGCAGGTCTTAGAGGAATCTCGAACCTCCGACCAAGTATTAACAACTCTCAATGCAACTTTCCTCACTCTAATTTCAAAGGAGGAGAGGGTAACCCATCCCAAGCAATACAGACCAATAACATTGTGCAATGTCATAAACAAAATCATTACAAAGGTGATTGCTACACATATTAAGCCAATCCTACCCTTTATCATCTCCAAGGAACAATCAGGCTATGTATAGGGACGACAAATCATGGACAGCGTCATTCTGGCTCATGAGGTAATCCGCTCTCTCAAGACGACTAAAACCCCAGGTATGCTTATCAAACTCGATATTTCAAAATATTTCGATAGAGTCAGCTGGCAGTACCTTCACTCTATGCTTGAAGCCTTTAGCTTCAACCATCACTCGGTCGACTAGATCATGAAACTAACCTCGTCAGCCTTTTTTTCCATCCTGGTAAATAGGGTTCCCTCTCAACCCTCTTTCGCCCTTCCTCTTCATCCTCATGGCGGAAGGTCTAGGGCGTTACATCAAGACAACGATACTGGAAGGCACCCTTAAAGGCCTACCCTTGCATTAGATTTAACCAGCACCCTCGCATAGCCAATTCATCGATGACACCCTCCTATTGAATACCCCCACTACGCGAGAAGCCATCAAAATCACCTCCATTCTCTCTGACTTTGTAGAAGCTTGAGGCATGGCCCTCAACCTCGACAAATACAAACTCTACTTTTTCAACAATCCTATAGGGGTCCAGAACCACATCTCATGACTCCTGGGCATAACCAAGAGCTCCCTTCCATCCAACTACCTTGACATTCCCCTCACAGGAGCTCCAGCATGATCCATTTCCTGGGAAAACTTGCTTCTCTCCATCTCTAATAGGCTTAACAACTAGACCTTTAGACCTCTCAACATTGCAGCAAGGCTTGTGCTTCTCAAGTCATTTCTGTAATCCTTGCCTACCTACCTTTTCATAGCTTTAGCAACACCTAAAAAGATCATCAGGGCCACCCGAAACCTCCAGAGAAACTTCCTATGGCATGGGCACCAACCAAACAAAAAATGGGCATTAGTAGGTTGGGATAAGCTCCGCAAGCCTAAAGCAGGGGGAGCACTGGGTCTGCGTGATCTAGGGAAACTCAACCAAGTCATGGGAGCTAAAATGTGGTGGATATGGCTAAAGGCCCCCACTGCTCTCTGGGTGCAACTTTGGAAATAAAAGTATGATCCAAACACAAGTGTAGACAAACTCATCCATCACAACGACCAGATTCAGGTATCCAACATCTAGAAGATAGCTTGGAAAAACCGAGAGATGGTTCAAAAACATGCCTTCTGGGACATCCGGGATGGAGAAAGTGCACTTTTCCGGCAGGACTCGTGGCAACAAAAATAACCACTAGATCAGATAGAGCAGCTAAGGCCCCTCAGGAAATTTCTTCACACAGACACCCCTCAGCATGTAAAGGAATTTTGGTGACCGAGAAATATCCCACTACCTTGGCGACAATGGAAGACTTCCACCCAGGAGCTACAGATCCTAGAGAATTCATACCTTCATGCCTGGCAGCACTATTCCAGCCACAGGAAAATCCCCAAGCAAGAAGTCCCAGACATTCTTAGATGGGGGCACTCCACTACAGGTAACTTTTCAGTCAAAGAAGCCTACTATCTACAAGGTAATCACCAGAGTCTTGACAAGGATAATATCTAGAACAAGGTTTGGAGCCCCTTCCTCTGGCCGAAGGTGTTAACCTTTCTTTGGCTCACCGTCCACAACCATATCCTCACTTGGGATAATCTCCAGAAAAGAGGCTTCATTGGACCATCAATCTGCCCCTTATGCCAACAACAAGACGAAACTCTGGAACATATCTTCAACAGATGTCCTTTCAGCCAGTGGATATGGGACCAAGGGTCTCAAGCAATGCGCAGGATGAATTGGAACAAGATCAGTATCAGAGATACAATAGAAAATTGGGACCTGCTATCTTTTAAAAATTCCATTCTTTCCCTCTTTTGGCTCTTACTCCCAGGATTCACTCTTTGGAAAATCTAGAAGGAACGAAATAAAAGAATTTTCCACTGCAAGGCATCCACTCCAGAACTAGTATGGGGAAAAATAAGCAAGATCATCCGAGAAAAAATCTGAAGTAAAAAGTGGAAGCAAGAGGATATGAAATATGATCTAGAGGAGCAGTGCATTCTCCAACACTGGCATCTTAGCCTGAATAATTAGCCTACGGTAAATCCAAGCAATCCCTGAAAAAGAAGCCCAACTACATGGTCCCCTACTTCAGTAGGTTTTATAAAAGTCAATTTTGATGGGGCTTCCAAAGGAAATCTAAGACCAGCTGAATTTGGAGCTACCCTCTGAGATTCAGATGGCCAAATCCTCTGCCTCGTAGCAGGTTTTATTGGAGAAAACACAAACAATTCCATTGAACTGATGGGCGTCCTCCAAGGCACACATGCAACAATTGACAACCACGTCCACAATATCATTTTGGAAGGGGACTCTCAAATCATCATCTGGCTAATTACTAAGATCCTCCATGGGGAACATCCAGGGAAAATCTCTCCCAACTAGAGATTATTAGGAAAAATAGAGGAGTTTGGAGCCTTACTTAGGCCCAATCTCAGTATCATACCCTCCCATGTAAAAAGGGATGTGCATAGTATATCGGATTGCCTAGCAAATGAAGGGGTAACAATGGAGAGGGAAAGCATCTACTGGGATCCTCACATCTTGTAAGCCACAAAACTCTCCACTCACTATCAACGCCTTGTGAACAAAGATTACCCAACCCCAGATGGGGTTCCACCTATCACAAAGGGGCCACGTGGTACAACGCTTGGTCGGGCCTTAAATATAGGCCACCCACCCCCATCCCCTCGCCTTTAAGGATGGGGGCAAGCTGGTTCAGCCAGGCCGATGAGCCAAGAATTCTTGCACACATGATGGGAACGGAACCACAGAGAACTCAACGGACTTCCTTAATGGTGGATCTGGTCATTTTACTCCTCATGAATTTACTTGATTTCAAAGAGGAAGAGGCTCATTTGGAGCTGGAGCTGCAGCATTAGAGCATCCTTGAGCTCTGGTGTGACTAGAATGGTCTAAATATCGCCATAGCCACTGCTTGGCGCCTCCAAATGCCAAGGGAATGAGGCAAGCCCCGCAGGGGGACTGTCTATTATGCTTTGGCTGTGCGCAGAAAGAGACAACAAAACTTCAAGTGGGCACTGTCCATGGAAAGGACGTAACTTGTCCGAAAACACAGAAGACCTGAGTTGCCTCCCATGGCCTATATTAAAGAGATTATCCTAGATGAACCCATTCAATTCCCCCCAGCACACCTGCTTTACACATTCCAAGACACTTGGAACCCGCCAACATGTTTTCCCTGGGAAACTACTCATTTGGCCGTCAAGGAACATCACAACTCCAGCATAGGAGAAGTCCAATTGGACAATTTCCCCCCCTACTATATCATAGAAGAAATTCCGGAAAATATGGATGCAGAACCAACCACAGGAGTAGTCGAGAGCCCGCCAACAAAATCCCTAGAACGAAATGATGCAGTCGAGGCCAAGGAAATTGGTATGGAAGGCGAGGCGTTAGGGGCTTGTTTGGATAGGGAGGGTGGCACCGCTCCTATGCCACGTCCTCTGTCTGTCATGCAAGAGGAAGGGCGTGGCCACCTGCCACTCCTCCACCTAGACCACCTAAAGTTAATCTTTGAACTACGGAGCTTGGTGGAGGACCTAATCCACTGCACCAGTCTAGTAAGCCAACGAGTAGACCTGCTCTACGAGGAATACTCCAATACATCGCCAGGACAACGCTACACGACATGTTCACAGGCCTTCGTGCTGATAGCCACCGAGGTTGGCAAGGGAAACATGGATGGAGGCGAGGCCACCGAGTGAAATGTCACAATAAATAGTTTTAGTCTTTTTCTCTGTTTTCCTCAAACTAGGCATGTCTAAACGCCATTATTTTGTAACTCTAAGACTCAAAGTTTTTTCTCAGACTAATGGCGGCTAGTTGTCTTGGTTTCCTTCGGGAAAGACAAATGGCAGCCAACCTATCTCCCTCATATATTGCATAGATAGCCAGTTGTCTCGGTTTTCATTTGCCTGACGAGACAGTTGGCATACATGGTGTTTATGGTTTAACCTTTTTTTGGAAAGTTAATACAACATGCTCTGCTCTTTTTTACTTAAAAAAAAAAAAGTTTACATGAAAATCAATTTAATTATTAAAATGGATATTCTAAATAATTTCAAATTTTAAATGTATTTATCAACTTGATAATTAGAATGGAGATATTAGTATATATATGATATTATTAGTAAAGTGTTATTACAACGAGTGGAAGAGATGTTTAAATTGTTTTTAGTTGTTAGTTCATATTAATTTAAAAAATGAAAAAAAAAATTACTACTTAAAGAAGTCAATGCTCTCAAATCAAGGATAAAAGAGAAAGAGATGTCCAACTCTTCTTTGATTGGTGCAATCGTAATAAAAATAAAATTCTCAAGATAGAAGAGATATTCAAATTAATTATAGGTAATGTTTATACAATAAATCTTGAGATAGAAGAGATGTTCAACTCTTTTTTGGTTTGTGTGTTAATGATAAAATAAAATGCTCAAAATGATGTGACAATAAAATAAAACCTTAGAATGGAAGAGATGATCAACTCTTCTTTAATTTTATCATGTAGTCATTAAAAAAATGCTAAAGCTATAAGAGATATTCACCTAAAATTTCATATATCCTTGAACCTAATGCAATATTATTAAAATAAAATGGAAAAAAATACTATTGAAAAAAGTAAGTGTCAATGGAAATGGTGTTTAACAATTTTTTAGTTTAAAATAAAATGCTCATACAAGAGGTTTACAACTCAATTTTGATTGGTGTAATGCTCATAAAATAATTTTGATTGGTGTAATGGTTGAAAAACACAGATAAAATATGGTTGAATCATATTTTATCTATGTTTCTTAAGAATGATCTGGAGTTTTTTATACATACCCTTTTTATAAATATCCTATTTGGAAATATGTTTGAAGATAGTCAAAACAAGTCATCAATATATGGCATGTACTTTCAATGAAAAATACAAAATTATGGAATGTACATGTGCTACTTAAACACCGTAATGGTATTCCATCTTCAATTATTTGTTCATGATCGACTTTGGACATTTTCCATTTTCTAAATTTTTTTTCTTTTGTTTTTATTGAACTTCTATTAACTTTATGCACGATGTACATACCAAATGACAATATTGACAACTTGTGACATCTGGCTGGAAGTATTGAAAGTTAACATGAGTATCGGTTTGATGGGTTTCTTGAAAAAAATATCATTTCAATACAATGGATCCTCTTTCATATATAAAATCATTATCATCAAAATCTTCTAATAGCCTCATCTTTTGATCTGTGCATCACATCAAATAATATTTCACATTTTCAGTGTTGTCTACAGGTGCAACCATGGAAAAAACATCTCCTGCAAATAATTGGATATATTGGACAACAAATAATTCGTCTTAGATTATCACACAAGTACATCTACAAGTTATTTGAAAAAATTTAAACATAAAAATTACCTTCTCTAACAAGATCAGAAACTCTATCGCCATCAATTGACACTATAGTTTCATTTGATTCCATCTCCTCTGAGTTTGCAAGTGGAATTTTCCATTTTACATTAAGTTTAGTATGTCTCCAAACTTTAACATATCCTGCATTTTCGTTCTCGCAAATGTCTATGGATTATGTGTCCTCTATGCAAACTGAACAAAAGCAAGAGTCATTTCTTCTATCAAATGCAAACCCATTTTGAAAATGTTTCGTTTTAACTAAATGTATTTTTCGTGTCCCAAGTATTGTACTGGCATCATATGGGATTGATCTATTTACATATTTGATTCCAACATACCAAAAAAACCTGCACAAGATAGGAACTTGTTAACTTGAAATCTCTCAAGAAAATGATTGAAGATTGAATATAAATTTGAACACGTTCAAATTTATATATTATGTGTACATACATGTAACATTTACATATATACACACATGTGCACATCAATTGACGGATTATATTCATGGATTAAATCCATTTTGCACCATTCAACAACTTGTTCAGCGGCTTCAAATCGATCGTCATGAGGGTTCAGCCGATACCTTCGAAGTGCTCATTTTATACATGCCCCTGCGTCGTCGTGCTCTCCTTTTCCATGACCAGTCTCAAAAATATTCCAACAATGTGTAATGTTAAATTTTTTACGAAGATGGCATAACCAATAGAATGATTGTGAATATTTGAATTGACCTGCACACCCATCTAACCATATCCAATGTCGATCGAATCTGATTTCGCGTTCTTTCAATGAATCATAAAATTTATCAAAACAAAGTTGTACATAATGTGTGTCGTGTGCTCGATCATCACTTATATAAAAGCGATATTCTTTAATAACATGTCGATTTTCATTGGTGTTTTCTATGTTATCAAGACTCCGTTGAGCATGTCTATATAGAACGTGGACAAATATCGTGACTTGATCAGAATGATAATATTCTCTCTGTATTTCTTTTTGTGCGGCGAATGTGTAATTCTCTACAAAATCAACTACAAACAAAATTTCCCCTGGTGGAAACACTTCACGGGATCATTTGAATTGTAGATATTGCCATCGAGCTCTATGTGAATGCTTGGTGTATTTATAGATTTCTTCCTCAAACTTCTTCAAAAATTCTATCACACAGATTTTATCTACCTTCAAATCAATCCTTTTGGAAATAACATTTGACGAATGTGGAGCTGTGTTGCTCATATATTCATATCTCTTCCAATTGACTCTTATATTAGAAAATTATTGATCATTCATATCAATATGATATTTTGAATGAAACAAACTTAGATTTCCACAACGATCACATTTGTTTCCACCAACACATTTTTTTTTGTAAAATAAATCATCATCTTCTCTTTCACATAGAATTTCAGATATAAAAACACGGAATGTGGAAGGAGGTGGTGAACCTGGCCATAAAGTTTTACCAAAATCCAAAAAAATGTCGTAATACAACTCAAATTCCACATGATAACGACAACAACAAGTGTCACGAACAGTGATGGGTCTAACAAAACATGGTTTTTGTTGCACAAATATATTGATGGAAATTTTAACTTCTTTGTGCTCTTCTTTGAACTTATTGAAAAACTCTATTTGTGTCATTGGAAATATATGTTTGGATGTTCTTCATATTGTTTTCTTACTATTCTTCGTCACAACACATCCCTTGTATGTGGTGAATCAAAAGATTCTTCTAACTAACAGATTCTCCTAACTAACAGATTCTTCCAACCAACAATTACGGGCCAATTCTTTAACATTTTCTACAAGTCTATCTTTGTAGGGTTGTTTAGAAATCAATGTCCAACAAGCCAATTCATCATTTACATCTATTTGCAATCGAAATTTTCTATGTTTGTGCAATGTTTTTTTTTACGTTCCCATTGTTTTTTCCATATGTCATGTCAAACAATCTTTTATATTGCTAGAGAATTGTTGTTTGTATCGCTCTACGTGCAACACGAACATATTCTTTTTGAGATTTTCCAAAAGTTTTTAATACAATAGTTATATTGTTAAAGACATTATGTTTCACCTTTATATCCTTTGTCGACTTTTGAATACCCAATAATGATGTAGCTTCTTTTAACTTTCTTGACTTCATTAGACAAAGTAAAAGTTGAGCTTGTACTGTTACTGAATCATCTTTGAAAAAACTATTATGCATATTCTTAGTTCGATATCTTATATAATGCTTAGTTTTTTTCTTCCCAAATTTGTCAGTATCCACATTTTCTAATATTTCATCATCAATGTTGAGAGATTCTCCTGCATATTTCAATTTAAAGTTTATATTAAAAAAATTAACCTGAACACAAATTCACTAAATTATATATACTTGAGTGTTCATCTTGTATTATCTAAATTTATGTACATACCTATAGGTGATTCATCTTCTGCTTCAATTTCAATTTCAACATCTTCTGCTTCAATTTCTATTTCAACATCTTCTTCGACATTATGAGACAAACCTATTTATGGTTTTTGAAAAACATCAAATTGTAATTACAATCAATTATATTATTTACAATATTTTAAATTTGAATTCTATACTTTGAATTTTGAACTTTCTGAATACAGTCTGAATGTGTGTCGTGTATGTGCATGCATACCAGGTTGAACTTCTTGTCGAAAAACTCTATTGGGATTATCATCGTTTCTTTCTTCAATATTTGCACATTCTTGTTTCTTTCTCCAATAAAGCTCTTTCCTTTGTTCGATTTGGCGAGTATCATCTTGAGTGCGATCAAATTTTCTCTTGCGCAAACTTTTGTTTCCCATGACTTTTATAGTTATCTGTAAAATATATGTTCAACATAGACTTCACCTTGAAAAAATGCTCAACATTTATCTTTCAACATATAAATTGTTATTCCTAAAAACGCTCTCCTTGGTCGACTCCCTAGTCACCCCTAGGCCCTCCTGGCCACCCTTCGTCTCCCTCTCACTAGCTCCCCTTCTTTTTCAGCCGATCCTTTCCCCCTCCTTCCATCCCTTGGACTTGGAATGGCAGTCCCAGATCTGGATCCTTCTGACTTTTTAGAAGAAGTGGTGGCTTTCAAAGCCCTTGTTGGCTCGCTACCTCCCCCCCTGACACGACCAAGCACCTCTCATTTTGTAAAGAAACTGGACCAGATTCCTAAGATCTCAATCCCCAACACGACAACGAGACAAAACTCTCTTTCATTTGCTTCGTGAGCCCTAGTTGGACAATTTATGGGCCTTTGGCCTTCCTCGCGTCAAATAGATCTTTTGATTGAATGGAACTGGCATCCGCTGGTTCAAGGAAGGATGAACCACTTCTTTTGTGGTAAGGATTTCTACATTTTCTATTTTGAACTTAAAACAGATAGAGATTTAATTTTTAGAAATGGACCTTACTTCTTTGGTCCCAGAGGACTCTATTTAAATAGTTGGAAACCGAATTTTAATCCTGAGAATGACATCCCCTCAACAGTCCCAGTTTGGGTACGACTCCCAGATTTTCCCTTTCACTGTTGGGGAGATGAAGCTCTAAAGAGCATAGGAGATACTCTTGGGAAATACATTGATAGGGCACAACCCAAATCCAGCCTATACTCCTATGCACGAATTTGTGTAGAAGTAGATCTGGAAAAAGGGCTCCCAGAAGCAATAAAACTGAAGTTAGATGATTGGATCCATATCCAAAAACTTGACTATGAACAACTACCATTCAAGCGTAATTCTTGTCATGAATACAACCATTTTCCAAAAAACTGCCCAAGCAACAAACAACCCACAGAAATCAAAACCCCACCCCAAGAAGATGGCTGGAAACAAGTGCGCAAAAAAAACCCTAATGGAAAAAACAATGGACCTCGTGTAGGACTTTTAGACCCCCAACCATTAGAAGTGACAAAGCAAGGCCAAGCCACAAAATTTCCCCCAAAAAATACCCCAACACCACACAACACTCCTCCTCCAAGAAGCAACTCCTTTGAAATCCTTAGCGAGCCCTCTCCCAATCCGAACCCCTCTCCATCAACTCTCCCTCCCCTACCCCTTAACCCTACTCTCATCGACAACTCTCCTGAATTAGATACAGAGGATCCCTCTATGGAAGATTAAGATCCACCAGTGCTACAAGAGGTCTCTAGCTCAAACTTGCAAGTGCTTAACCTACAAGAGAGAGAAGAAGGAGAACTTTCGCTAGAGAAACCCAAGAAAACAGGACGACGATCTAACAAAGAGGCTAGAGAAGAAGCAATAGACAAAGAAAAAGCACAAGGAATACAACAATCTATAGAACAAAACATTCATATGTCAACATGAAAAACAGGAGCCAAACGAATGGAACACTCGGGCCCAGGCAGTTGAGTTCCCCCAAATCCCCCCCAATGATAATTCTCTCTTGGAATTATAGGGGTTTTGGTAGTAAACTAAAATCCGAGGGTCTAAAAGATCTGAAATGAATGGTAAATCCTTCGATCATTCTCTTCCAAGAAACAAAAATGGAAGCAAAATCCATAATGGAAGCAACAAGCAAAATTTACAAAACCACTGGTGGAATAGCAATCAGCTCTCAGGAAGATTCCAGAGGTATAGCAACGATTTGGAACGAGCAAATATTGACCTCTGAGGTAACTTCTGAAACCCAAAAGTGGATTCTTACAACCTTAAAAAATAAAGATGACAATAGCATTATTACGGTGATTAATATTTATATGCCAAACTCCTATAAAGATAAGCTGGCAGCTTGGGCCTCCCTTTCAAATCTTTGAAATACAATGGATCTTGCCACCTGCATAATTGGAGGTGATCTAAACACTCACCTCAGCTAGGGGGAGAAAAAAGGAGGAAGTAAAGTCAGAGATCCATTCTCTAAAAACCTGGTTGATCTTATTTCAGACTGGGATATGCAAGATATTAAACCAATCAAAGGACATTACACCTGAAACAATAGAAGAGTAGGTCTCCAAGACAGTATTGCCTGCTTGGACCGATTCCTTATCAACAATAATTTTCTTCTCTCCCCCCTAGACATATCCTCCCAAATCCTTCCCTCAACTATCTCTGATCACAAGCCCATCATTCTCTCCTTTCGTTCCTCCTAGAATTTGGGTCCCCTTCAATTCCGGTTCAACAAGTTGTGTCTTGATAACTCAAACATCCCTTTACTTGTCGCTGCAACTTGGAATGCTTCCTTTTCCGGATCCCCCAATTTTTTCTGGGAAAGAAAGCTAAAAACAATCAAGCTAGTGCTTAAAGACTGGGCAAAAGAGTCCTACTCATCCCCCCACAAAGAGAAGTAGGATAGACTGGAGCAACTTAGACAGATTCAACAGCAAATCAAAACAGACTCGATGACAGAAGATCTAGTAAACCAAGAGAAAGAAGCACAACAACACCTCCAGACCATGCTTCGCAAAGAGGAAGAGCATTGGAGGTTAAAATCCAGGACTCTCTGGATAAAGGTTGGTACTCTAACACCTCCTTCTTCCACAAATAGACATAATCCTGAAGGAAAAAGAATATTGTGACAACAATTACCACAAGCACAGGTCAACAAATTGACTCCTATGAAGAGATAAAAGAGGAAGCTTATCACCACTTTAGCGATATTTATCAGTAACCAATAGAGGACTCAATGCAAGAGGAAAATAATAAGTTGTTGGAACATATTCCTAGCTTGGTCACCAATGAAGAAAACATCCATCTTACTCAAGAAATAACCAAGGAAGAAATTCGTAAAGCCATCTGGAGCCTTAATCCTGACAAAGCGTCGGGGTTTGACGGTTTTCCAATCAGATTTTTTTGGCATTTTTGGGATGTTATAAAAAAGGATCTGAGGAAAATGCTAAATTACACTCTACAAAAGAAAAGAGTAGGAGGCTCTACAAATTCCACATTTCTTGCGCTCATCCCCAAAGATTCTAATTCCTCAAATTTCACTCGTTTCCGCCCAATCTCTCTTTGCAACTCCTCCTACAAAATCCTCACCAAGATTATTGCAAATCGTCTCAACCCCCTACTTGCTAAGCTAATATCAGAAAATCAGGCTGGCTTCCTCAGAGACAAACAAATAACGAATAATATCATCTTGGTACAGGAAGCAATACATTCAAGCAAAAAAATCAAAATCCTTGGAATGGTCGTTAAGCTAGACATGGAAAATGCCTTTGATAGGGTAAAACATAACTTCCTCCTTTCATTTCTGCAGGCTTCGGCTTCTCAGAGAACTTCATCAGCTGGACCAAAGCTTGCATCAGTAATCCTTGGATCTCCCCTCTCCTCAATGGGTGCCCAACAAAGTTATTCAAAGAAAGCAAAGGTCTTCGATAGGGTTGCCCTCTATCCCCCTCTCTCTACATACTTCTAGTGGATTCCCTCAGTCACAAACTGGAAGTGGAAAGGAGAAATGGAAAACTTCTAGGCCTTCGCATAACAAGAGGAGTCAAGGAAATAAACCACACCCAATTCACTGACGACACTCTTTTGCTTGGGGCAGCCACAGTGCGCACTGCCCCTCGTTTCCAAAAGACCCTCAACTCCTTCCTTGCAGTCTCCGGAGGTAATTTAAACCTTCTCAAATGCAGGATTTATGGATGGCAGGTCCTAGGACACATAAAGGAACAGATAGCAAGAATCTTTGGCTTTCCCATAATCACCTCTTGGAATCACTTCAAGTATCTGGGTATGCTTATTTTCCTTAGTCGATACAACTCTTCAGCTTGGTTCGAAATAGTTGACAAAATTACATCAAGGATTCGGAGCTGGGGAGGCCAATGGCTCAACCCTGCAGGTAAAACAGACTTAATTAAATCAATTATCTCCTCTCTTTCGATCTTTCAATGCTCAAGACTCCTAGCTCCTAAAAGCATTCTAGAGAAAATTGGCAAATCCTTAAGAAGTTTTTTGTGGGCAGGAGGCAAAACAAATACAAAGAAATTCCATCTAATTAATTGGAAACAAGTCTTTCAACCTTATAAAAAGGGTGGGTTGGTGATCAAAGATCCAACTATTATGAACATATCTATGGGAACAAATCTAGCATGGCGACTTGTAACATGAAACTCAAATTGGTGGAAGAAAGCATTAGTGGAAAATTATTTTCAATCTCCTAGACTAAGATGTCTAGAGGAACCTTTTCCTGCTACCCGAGGATCCCCAATTTGGCGTCTTCTAAAAAATGTAGCTTCTCTAATTCAAGCAAAACTCTCTTGGGCTCCCAGCAATGGGGAGACAACAAATATATGGATGGATAGAATCCTCAATCATGAGCCTTTAAAAACTCTAGAGATCTTACACCCTCTTAACAACTGGCGCTACATGAATGATATAACTAAACTACACGACTTCTACCTCTGGAATAGTGAAGGGGATTGGGTTATATGGAAACCTCCCAACCTCCCCGAGAATATCACCCCCCTTCTTCCTATTCTCTTTAATAATCTAGCTGGTTGTGCACCCCTCAACCGCTTTACTACAGATTATTGTAGCTGGGGAGGAAAACCTTTTTCTATCAAAGAGGGATATTCCCATCTTCTCTCGAATCTCCCTGGATTCCCCACCTCCAAGCTCTCGAAGGAAATCTGGTTTGGACCCTCACTTCCCAAAGTTAATGCCTTATGTTGGCTTCTCACTCATGGTAAAATTTTAATTGCTGAAAACTTATTAAAGCGGGGCATTCAGGGGCCTTCCAGATGTCCCCTCTATCTTGAAGCCTCCAAAACCATAACCCATCTCTTCCTAGAATGCAACTTTTCCCTTCAACTCAGGAGCCTTATATACCTTCCTCTACCAAACATCTCCCCCCTCCTCGACAGCTAAACCACCCTTCTTACTCACTGGAAACAAAGATATTCTGGTAGTTTCAAAAATAAAAAGGGTATCACCCTCCTTTGGAAACAAATTCATAAATTTGTCACTTGGGAGATATGGCTAGCTCATAACCAGGCTATCTTTCGTGGCAATATTCCCTCAGTTAGAATCTCCTTCTCAAATATATGTGGTATAACTTCTTAAGTTTTCAGAAATAAAGGAACAGATCTTGATTCCCCCAGGTATCTTGCATTCAAGTGAAGAAGGTTGGGTTAATTATATCTGAGTACCAATGAAAAACAAAGAAACATCCCAAGTACAAGCCTCCAAACAATCAAATTAGCAATTGTGCCTCGATAATAGCAGCTTCTCCACCTGGCAGAGCCAACAACATTCCCACCTTCGTTTCTTTGATGGTGCAGCAACTCGAAACCCAAGGGTGGCAGGTGCGGGGTGGGAGGGTTATCTATGATTCCAAGGGAAATAAGTTAATCGATTATTCTTGGGGTCTTGGAAAAACAACAAACAACAAAGCATAAATCCTAGCAACTTACATGGGACTCAAGCTTGCCCAAGATCGACACATACATGCTCTAATAGTCTTGGGAAATTCTGAAATTTTCATCAAAGAATTGAGAGGGATATCCAATTTGACAAAAGCCCCGCTCAAAAGCATATCAACAGTTATAAATTATCTAAAGAAAAGATTTGTGCATATGATTTTTTTCCACGTTCTTCGAAAACAAAATATGGAGGCTGACAAAATGGCCAAAGAGGCTAAAAGCCTACAATAGAGTAACCTTCTTGCCAATCAAATCCATTCCAATGTTTGGCTTCCCTAAGCATTTATGTTCCTTAGTCCCCCTCGCACTTGTAGGAATTAACCATGTCACTCTCCCCCCCTCCTCACTCACCTCTGCATTTTTCCAGGTTCATATTTACTTCAACATCCCATGTCACTCTCCACTCCCTCAACCACACCATCGGTACTGCTCCCCTCCCCCTTTTTGTATTGTCCTCTCCTCCTCTTGGAATGCACAAACACGTGCCCCATATTTCCTTCACATGTCGTGTGCCTTCATTCCCATACCACACCTCATCACATTTCACTTCCGAGCACTTAAACTCTGCCTCTGGACGTCCGTCTGTGTACTTCCCCTTGCGACAACCCAGGCCCCATCTCATTCTTCTCTAACTTCTCACTCGATGGCACTCATGAGCCCTCTTTATAATGGCCTCTGTAGGCCTTCTTCCAACATTCAATTGCAGCCCCTCTCTCTCATTATTCAATTTCTCCCTCGCACTTCTGAGCTCTTGGATCCCACCTTTCTTGGTCTTTCTCTACCCTTGCCCTGCGCTTACCTCGATCACATTATCATCATGTGTCGAAGCACTATCAACAATCGAGATCCTTTCTCCTATCCAGCCTGTGCGCTGGACGAAATTCAGGGACAATTTCAAGAATTGCAGGAAGAGTGCAGGTGATTTGAAGGTCAGTCGGACACTCAACACAGAGATTTGCAGCAAGAAAGCCATTCAATTCAAGAAAACGTGGTCGAGATGCAACGACAAATGTAAAGAATGGAATTCAGACATAATCAAGAATTAACCATTGCCATGAGAGGCATAAACCACAACACACGACATATTTAAGAGTTAAATCAGTGGCCTGCCAATCCTCAACACCCTCCACACTCAACTAGTACAGACGAATCCTGAATTCCTTCCACCTCCCACTCAGTGGCCAGCAGTAATCAACACGTCTCAATTCCCCCCGGATTCACAGACCTGGCCTAGGATGGAGCCGTTCAAGCGTAGCAACATGAAGACGCAACCCAAGCTAAAGAAAATAGAGCACCACAGCGAGACGAAGCTAGCCCCTCCCACTCCAAATAAAGGTTTATATGAAGTGCAAATAAAAAAATTTCCTTCACAGTTTTGTAGCCATTTCTACATGGCAACTATGTAGTGTCTACAACATAAAGACATCGTTTACTTCTGGTTTCGGCAAGAAAGACTGTAATCACAGCATAAGTTGGATGATAGAGCCACTGACATCTACTTTTTGTAATGATTGCCCTTTTTTGATAAATATATAAATAACCGTTTCTGTTAAAAAAAAAACATATAAATTCTTATTCCAATAAAAACTTGAACAAACTTCACTTACCTTATTCAACAAAAACCAAAAAGATGATTCGAAACTTTGTTTAGGTGCTCTAGAAAACCATCATGTATCGATATCAATCCTCTGATTAAGCTTATAGAAAAGAGGGAAGAAATAAAGAAATAAAAGAATACAACTGCAATTAGTAATAGAAATGCTTTGAAATCCCCATCCCCGAGCTCATATCTATCTGTCCATCTGATGAATTGTGTTAAATGTGTTCGGCCAAAAATCTATTTATACAATTTGGAGCGAAATGAAATGATATGACATGTATTTTCATTTTTTCCAATCGACGAAATTCACTCAACAACCTTTCGGCCGAAAACCTTGGAAACCGAGTTTTGACGGTTTCCATTAGATTTTAGTCTTTTGGCCAAAAACATGAAATTAGGACTGAAAACAAAAACCAGAGAATTGCCCCAATCTTGCCTAAACTTCGGAGGTTGCGGACTCCTGCAAATACTGAGAATTTGGTTTCAAAAATGACACCATCATTTCCAAAATTGAATCTACTTTCAATTCCTATAATTTTTTTTCATTTTCTTTATTTTTATCTAATTTTATTTAATTTAAAAAAAAAAAAAACACTACATAATATTTTTAGCAGACATTATGATTCTGTTGAAATGAAATATTGGTATCTCTAAAAATATACAGTGAACAAATTCAGAAAAAAATGCATTCATAATCCTTAAACTGTTCTTTTACAAAGGGTATATTTAGATTTTAGTTTTAAGTAAAAATTAAGATAGATACAATGTGTAGAAAAACATGTGTTTAAAATCTGCAACGTTTTCAGCTTGGTCAACTTCAAAAAATTCTAGAAATTATAATATTCATCCGTTAGATTCAAAATTATAGTCATAATAAAATAGAGTCTCTGTAGATTGTTGCAGTATATTTCGTTTCTTAAAAGCATAAGTTTAATAGTAGATACATTGTTGTAGGAAAAAGTAACTCATTATCATTCCTTTTATGTTTAAGGAACATACTGTTAAACAATTGTCAAATTGACATATCAAATCGTGATAAAAAAAAATTGAAAAATAGTCATTGCAAAGCTAACAAAATTCTTCACAAGTTTTGTTTTTACTATAAAGTGAAATTCTAAATAAAAAAAATACTTTTGTATATCGGAATTTGAAGAACTTGTGAAAATACAATTTTTTTTTCTCATAAAACAAGCAAAAGTGTAACCCATCTTCATGATTTCACCCACCTACTAAAACCCCCTACTGCTCACTTCCATTGGAAGCCTCCACTATAAATGAGGAAGG
This sequence comes from Picea glauca, assembly GCA_000966675.3. NCBI lineage: Eukaryota > Viridiplantae > Streptophyta > Pinopsida > Pinales > Pinaceae > Picea > Picea glauca. Next base: position 603,502 of record JZKD02S1627477.1, on the reverse strand, counting down.
GGGAAGTGGTAAAAAAATCTCCACTGAGTGGTGTTTTCCTGGTAGTGAGTGAAGGATAGATTGAAATATGTCATTATTAATCTTATGCTGAGGAGATGGTGGACAAATTCAACCTTGATCCTTTCTATGCTTAATTGTAAAACACATTTTTACAAGAAAAAGGGGTTCCTATATCCAACACAAAGATCCCAAGACTTTGTGAAAAAAAGGGTTAAGCTTCCATAATAGTCTGAAGTTGTTGTTCACATTCTCATGATTTTTTACATTCTTGGCAGAGGGAGTCCATTAAAATGTTGAAGGTCACATCGGTAGGGCCAATGAAGTGTGCACATGTAGGCTATTGAGTGATGCATTCAAATATTGTCAAAATGTAGGTGTGTGTGTGTGTGAAAGTAGAGACAAGTAATGTGAAATAGGAACTTGATGTGTATATTTATATAGAGGTCTTATAGTGACCTAGGGGCATTTCCCCAACCTACCGTCATGTCAATGATGACGGGAGGCCACCAAATGCACTATCAATTAAAACTTATCAGGAGGTGGGGAGAGCATTGCATGCCCTCCTCTTGTGATTCTATGCAAGGTTAGTAAATAATGAGATCCACACATAGATAAAGCCTTATCAAAACCAAAACCATTAAATAACCATATTTATTATAGTTAAAATATGATGACTAACTATTTAACACAACCCTTGAATGACCATTCATAAAAAATGAGTATCTATCTTCCTTGAGATCAAAATGGAAAGTTTAATACATTCTCACACATAAATAATATTTCAAACTCCCTTTTATCTCTAAAAACCATTATCTTTAAAACCATTCATCCAATTTGTTTGGAGGTGTCCATGCTCTTATGGACGGTCGATTTACAGCTCTAATATTTTAGATATAAAACGGGCTTTCAAAATTTTAGAATTTGATCAAGTTTTTTCACATACCTTCAATTTTGACCCTTGGGAATTTGTTGCCATGTCCTTTAGATTGCTAAATGCATTAAATGTTGCATCAAAATCAATTGGAATCCGAATGAGAGGACAAGACAAGCCACTTCATTTTAGCCTCGGCCCGTGAGATGGGGAACATAGTCGAGTTATAAACCCTCCAGGAAAAAAATATCGTAGAGAAGAGAAACCCTGATAGATTAATTCGACCTTACGGCGTAATATTGTGATCATTTAAGTGACACATAATATTGAAATGTTTGTTATATTAAATTATTTTATTTTATCTCCATCTTATTACTTTAAACTTCTTTTGTCCCTATATATTTGATAGGAAATGAATGGTTGTGCACTTAATAAAGAACAAAAAAACATTGAACTTCCAAATTTTTCCTTCTAAATAGTTTTAGGGATGGTTTTTATATGGTAACCAATCAGCTAATCATTATCTTCTTTTTTTTGTTGGTAGAAACGTCCACCTTTACTTGTAATTGATTCAAAATCTGTGATCAACATCTCAAAACAAACAACAAATCAATCCACTTACAATAAGAAAGCAAGTCCACATAACAACAAGCAAGGAATGGAATTTCAACATTTTTCAACCATTTAGTCCAAACCATAGCCTTTCAAAAGAATTGCAAAAAGAGGATTAAAAATGTTCTTCCATGGATCCTAGATAAGAATGATGCAAGAATATTGATGTTCTAGACAGTGTAGATAACTAATTGCAAAAAGAGGAGGAAAAATGTTCTTGCATGGATCCTTGATAGGAATGATGCAAGAATGTCCATGTCCTAGATAGTGTAATGTCCATGTCCTAGATAGTGTAGATAACTAATTTCAAAAAGAGGAGGAAAAATGTTCTTGCATGGATTCTCGGATAGGAATGATGCAAGAATGTCCATATCCTAGACAACATAGATAACTAATTGCAAAAAGAGAAGGAAAAATGTTCTTACATGGACCCTAGATAGGAATTATGTAAGAATGTACATGTCCTAGACAATGTAGATAACCAATAAATTTGAGGCCATGAGCACATATTCAAGCACAAAGAAATGAATCCATAATTACTAGGCTAGTGTTGAAGCTTCTCTCTCCATGTACATGTTGCATAATGAGCTCTCATGTATCTTCCTTCTTAGATTTCTCTTGTAGTTTCTACCTCTCTTAGAACTAATAAGAGTAAATAAAAATTTAGAGTTATAATTCTATGAGTACATAATGCCCAAAATATTATATAAAACACATCGATTATCTATTCTTTTACTTGTCTATCTCCTTCATTTAACAAAGCCCCCAATTCTCTAAAAATAGATAAATGATCTCTATACTATCTCAATTTGATTGCCCCCTAACTTTATTTCAAAGGATAAAATTCATTAATGTACAAATGAAAATGCTTGGTAGGTGGTCCTTTAGTGTAAGGTATGTATACGTATCATAGGAAGTAGTTTGAAAAAAGAGACAAAATTGTTCTTATTGGGTGGAGACAAAAATTGTTCAACCATGGTTTGTATTAGAGGAAGTAGTTTGAAAAAGGAGAAAAAAAATGTTCTTATGGGGCAGAGACAAAAAATGTTCAACCATGGCTTCCAATCCATATTTATCAGTGGCCATAATGAATAATTTCAAGCTCGAACTTTTGTAAGAGAAGAATCACAAGCATATGAAAAGGAAAATGAAAACAAGCATGCTCATGATGAGATTGAAATTGTAGTTCTTAAATCATAAAATTTCAAACTATATACACACCTAAAGAGAAGTTAAGGATTTATTAAGGGGTAAGATTTCTCGAGGTTTGATGTTGAAAATGTCATGAGAAGGTGCCAACAAAAAATGAATAATTACATGTTGCTTAGGTTGTTGGGAGGACATTTGTGCTTATGTCCAAGGCAATCTCTTACTACTTGAACATTTCCCACACAATAAAACACTTTATGGTCCATTACAACTCAAATTCATGTATTTATTTACATTTTTCAACCTAACCTTACTTTATGTGATTAGTGTCCTCCCATGATGAATCACATTGCATATAGGTTGATTGAGTTTCCAATCATTTTTGTTCATTTATACATCTCCTAACATCTTTTGAATTGTGCTAACATTCACCTGCTCTCCTGCTACAAGTTTAAGCTTAACCCTCCCCCTCCAACAAATGTTCATGAATCATAGTATGATCTATAAGTTTTATTACAAGTGTTTGATCAAATTTTTGATTAGTGAAACATTGTGTTAAAACCTGAGAGATAAATAACACAATAAGAAATAATGCACTTAAATGGACTCTAAGATTTGAAAACCCTTAACCAGGAAAACCAACACCTAATAGATATCTATTAACTTTGGAAGACGACCAAGCCAAAACAACACCGACCACTTGAGGCTACTTGAGTCTTTTTACAATGGAGTATCTCAAGCCATTAAATAGGCTTCATCAATTACAAACATAATTCATTTACTAGATAGCCATGCAAATACATATGTCGAGTGGAGATATCCATGTGAAGACATGGATGACCTCAATATAGTCATGCAAATACATGCATTGAGTGGAGATGCAAAGAAATACATGGATATGCATGGCCATGCAAAGACATGCATGGTGTGGAGATAGTTATTTAACAACATACAAAGAATCACTTCAAATACCATGGGAAAATACCATGAGTTAATAAATACCATGGGCTTGTAAACCACTAATGGTAAACCGAACAATTACCTAATTAAGAACTCTATGAGTGAGTCAAGATTAACCCAACATCCCCCCCTTTAAACTTAACTTGACATAAGCACCTACCCCCCTCAAAGTTTATAAACTAGGTATCAAGAATACAACATGCCCCCTATCACCTAGGTCTATGTCTAGACTTTATACCAGTGAACCATCAAACCAAGGGTACACATGCCTAAATAGGTCTTACAACCATATGCCCATTTACATGTGATAAAATGAAACTCCATAAAAATAATTAGAATTGTATGACTAGAAAGCGATGCTCTGAAACATCGACCTATTTCATTGCAAGCATCCCTTCTACTCCAAATACAATTGCATAGACCAAGTACTTATCTTACCATTGTATGCTCGAGAAAATGATGCAAGACGCATCTACCATATTCTTTACCAACATCCCTACATCCAAATACAACGAGCCAAAACACTCATTCAACAAGTACTTCTTCCTTAATGCACTTCCACCTTTGTTCCATGTTGATCCATTGTATGCACGAGAAAAATGATGCAAGAAGCATCTACCGACGTCCCTTCCTGCTCCAAATACAATGATCAAAAGAACTCATTATCCAGGTACATCATCCTCAATGTGCTTCTACCTATGTTGCACATCAATCCACTGTATGCTTGAACAACTGATGCTAGAAGAATCTACCAAATTCTTTACTAGAATCTCTCCATGCTCCAAATACAATGAGCCAAAGCACTCATTCACCATGTATTTCATATTCAATGTGCTTCTGCCTATGCTCTGTTTCCATGTGTCATTCACCATGGTTAATAAACCCATGAACCATCACTTCAATTGTGTTCATCTCACTCTTCCATAGGTCACTCACTTTACCAACAATTTCATAAGAAAGGATCTCGACATCAAACCACTCTCATTGGAGTGTCAACAATTTCATAAGTATGGATCTCAACATCAAACCACTCTTGTTGGATAGTCCAAGTCATCCCATCTTTGATACTATGTTAAAAACTAAGAGAGAAATAACACAACAAGAAATAATGCACATAAATGGACACTAAGATTTACAAACCTAACCTTTAAACACAAAAAACCAGCACCTAACATATATCTATTAACCTTGGTCAAGCCAACCAAGGCACACTTGAGACTACTTCTTATAATGGAGTATCTCAAGCCATTAAATAGACTTAATCAATTACAACCCTAATTCCTTTACTAGAATTAGATTACAATGCAAAGACATGTATAGCCTCAAGATAGACATGCAAAAACATGAGTAAAATGAATGGAGATAGTCATGCTAAGACTTGCATGTTCTTATAAAGTGGAATATATTTCAATGTGTGAATATAAAATTACCATAAACTCTAAACTTTATTGTAGCATATATAGCTTTATGGATTGTGAAAAATACTCTTCATTAAATTCAACACTATATTCAAGTGTAAGTTGATACTTTAACACACAAGATTAAGGGGTATGCTATCTCAATTATGGCA
>JZKD02S1627477.1:524732-539559 GCA_000966675.3 Picea glauca | reverse complement strand
CACCTACATTTTGACAATATTTGAATGCATCGCTCAATAGCCTACATGTGCACACCTCATTGTCCCTATCGATGTGACCTTCAACATTTTAATGGACTCCCTCTGCCAAGAATGTCAAAAATCATGAGAATGTCAACAACAACTTCAGACTATTATGGAAGCTTAACCCCTTTTTTCACAAAGTCTTGGGATCTTTATGTTGGATATAGGAACCCCTTTTTCTTGTAAAAATGTGTTTTATAATTAAGCATAGAAAGGATCAAGGTTGACTTTGTCCACCATCTCCTCACCATACGATTAATAATGACATATTTCAATCTATCCTTCACTCACTACTAGGAAAACACCACTTAGTGGAGATATTTTTACCACTTCCCCCTTCCTCATTTATAGTGGAGGCTTCCAATGGAAGTGAGTAGTAGGGAGTTTTAGTAGGTGGGTGAAATCATGAAGATGGGTTACACTTTTCCTTGTTTTAAGAGAAAAAAAAATTACATTTTCACAAATTCTTCAAATTTCGGCATACAAAAGTATTTTTTTTATTTAGAACTTCACTTTATAGTAAAAACAAAACTTGTGAAGAATTTTGTTAGCTTTGCAATGACTATTTTTCAAATATTTTTTATCACAATTTGATATGTCAATTTGACAATTGTTTAACAGTATGTTCCTTAAACATAAAAGGAATGATAATGAGTTACGTTTTCCTACAACAATGTATCTATTATTAAACTTATGTTTTTAAGAAACGAAATATACTGCAACAATCTACAAAGACTCTATTTTATTATGACTATAATTTTGAATCTAACGGATGAATATTATAATTTCTATAATTTTTTGAAGTTGACCAAGCTAAAAATGTTGCAGATTTTAAACACATGTTTTTCTACACATTGTATCTATCTTAATTTTTACTTAAAACTAAAATCTAAATATACCCTTTGTAAAAGAACAATTTAAGGATTATGAATATTTTTTTTTTCTAAATTTTTTCATTTTATATTTTTAGAATAACCATTATTTCATTTCACCGAATCTTAAGGTATACTGAAAATATTATTTATTGTTTTTTTTTTAAATTAAATAAATTAGATAAAAATAAAGAAAATGAAAAAATATTATAGGAGTTGAAAGTAGATTTAATTTTGGAAATGTTGGTGTCATTTTCGAAACCAAATTCTCAGTATTTGCAGGAGTCCGCAACCTCTGAAGTTTAGGTAATCTTGGGGCAATTCTCTGGTTTTTGTTTTCAGTCCTAATTTCATGTTTTCGGCCGAAAGACTAAAATCTAACGGAAACCGTCAAAACTGAATGGTTTCCAAGGTTTTCGGTCGAAAGGTTGTTGAGTGAATTCCGTCGGTCGGAAGAAATGAAAATACACGTCGTATCATTTCATTTCGCGCCAAATTGTATAAATAGATTTTCGGTCGAACACATTTAACACAATTCATCGGATGGAAAGATAGATATGAGCTCGGGGATGGGGATTTCAAAGCATTTCTATTGCTAATTGCAGTTGTATTCTTTTCTTTCTTTATTTCTTCCCTCTTTTCTATAAGCTTAATCAGAGGATCGATATTGATACATGATGGTTTTCTAGAGCACCTAAACAAAGTTTCGAATCATCTTTTTGGTTTTTGTTGAATAAGGTAAGTGATGTTTGTTCAAGTTTTTATTGGAATAACAATTTATATGTTTTTTTTTTAACATAAACAATTATTTATATATATATCAAAAAAAGGCAATCATTACAAAAAGTAGATGTCAGTGGCTCTATCATCCAACTTATGTTGTGATTATAGTCTTTCTTGCCAAAACCAAAAGTAAATGATGTCTTTATGTTGTAGACATTCATAGTTGCCATGTAAAAATGGCTACAAAACTGTGAAGGAAAATTTTATATTTGCACTTCATATAAACCTTGATTTGGAGTGGGAGGGGCTAGCTTCGTCTCACTGTGGTTCTCTATTTTCTTCATCTTGGGTTGTGTCTTCATGTTGCTACACTTGAACTGCTCCATCCTAGGCCAGGTCCGTGAATCCAGGGGGAATTGAGATGTGTTGATTACTACTGGCCACCGAGTGGGAGGTGGAAGGGATCCATGATTCGTCTGTACCAGCTGAGCGTGGAGGGTGATGAGGATTGGTAGGCCACTGATTTAACTCTTAAATGTGTCGTGTGTTGTGGTTTATGCCTCTCATGGAAATGGATAATACTTGATTATGTCCGAATTCCATTCTTTGCATTTGTCATTGCATCTCAACCATGTTTTCTTGAATTGAATGGCTTTCCTGCTGCAATTCTTTGTGTTGAGTGTTTTACCGACCTTCAATTCACCTGCACTCTTCCTACAATTCTTGAAATTGTCCCTGAATTTTGTCTAGTGCACAGGATGGACAGGAGCAAGGATCTCGGCTGTTGATAGTGCTTCGGCACATGATGATAATGTGATCGAGGTAAATGCAGGGCAAGGGAAGAGAAAGACCAAGAAAAGTGGGATCCAGGAGTTCAGAAGTGCAAGGGAAAATTTGAATAACGAGAGAGAGGGACTGCAATTGAATGTTGGAAGAAGGCCTGCAGAGGTCATTATAAAGAGGGCTCATGAGTTCCATCAAGCGAGTAGTCAGAGAAGAATGAGATGGGGCCTGGGTTTCCGTGAGGGGAAGTACACAGACGGACGTCTGGAGGCAGAGTTTAAGTGCTCGGAAGTGAAATGTGTTGAGGTGTGGTATGTGAGAAAAGGTACGCAACATGTGAAGGAAATATGGGGCACATGTTCGCGCATGCCAGGAGGAGGGGAGGACAAGACAAAAGGGTGGAGGGGAGTAGTACCGATGGTGTGGGTGAGGGAGTGGAGAGTGACGTGGGATGTTGAAGTGGATGTGAACCTAGAAAAATAGAGAGGTGAGTGAGGAGGGGGGGAGAGTGACGTGGTTAATTCCTACAAGTGTGAGGGGAACTAAGGAACATAAATGCTCAGGGAAGCCAAACATTGGAATGGATTTGATTGGCGAGAAGGTTACTATGTTCTAGGCTTTTAGCCTCTTTGGCCATTTTTCCAGCCTCCGTATTTTGTTTTCGAAGAACGTGGAAAAAACTCAGACACACAAATCTTTTCTTTAGAGAATTTATAACCGCTGATATGATTTTGAGCAGGGCTTTTGTCGAATTGGATATCCCTCTCAATTCTTTGATGACAATTTCAAATTTGCCCAAGACTATTAGAGCCTGTATGTGCCGATCTTGGGCAAGATTGAGTCCCATGTACGCTGCTAGGAATTCTTCTTTGTTGTTTGTTGTTTTTCCAAGACCCCAAGAATAATCGATTAACTTATTTCCCTCAGAATCATAGATGACCCCCCCTCACCTACCATCCCTGGGTTTCCAGTTGTTGCACCATCAAAGAAAAGAAGGTGGGAATTTTGTTGGCTTTGCTAGGTGGAGAAGTTGCTATCGTCGAGGCGCAATTGCCAATCTGATTGCCTAGAGGCTTGTACTTGGGATGTTTCTTTGTTCTTCATTGGTCCTTAGATATAATTAACCCAACCTTCTTCACTTGAATCCAAGATACCTGGGGGATCAAGATTTGTTTCTTTATTTCTGAAAACTTCAGAAGTTATACCACATATCTTTGAGAAGGAGATGTTGAATAAGGGAGACTTGCCACGAAATATAGCTTGGTTATGAGCTAGCCATATCTCCCAAGTGACAAATTTAGGGATTTGTTTCCAAAAGAGGGTGAAACCCTTTTTATTTTTGAAACTGCCAGAATATCTTTGTTTCTAGTGAGTAAGAATGGTGGTCCAGCTGTCGGGGAGGGGGGAGATGTTTGGTAGAGGAAGGTATATAAGGCTCCAGAGTTGAAGGGAAAAGTTGCATTCTAGGAAGAGATGGCTTATGGTTTCGGAGGCTTCAAGACAGACGGGACATCTGGAAGGCCCCTGAATGCCCCGCTTTAATAAGTTTTCAGCAGTTAAAATTTTACCATGAGCGAGAAGCCAACATAAGGCATTGACTTTGGGAAGTGAGGGTCCAGACAAGATTTCCTTCCAGATCTTGGAGGTGGGGAATCTAGGGAAATTTGAGAGAATATGGGAATATCCCTCTTTGATAGAAAAGGGTTTTCCTCCCCAGCTATGAGAATTTGTAGTAAAGCGGTTGAGGGGTGCACAACCAACCAGATTATTAAAGACAACGGGAAGAAGGGGGGTGAGATTCTCAAGGAGGTTGGAAGGTTTCCCTCTAACCCAGTCCCCTTCATTATTCCAGAGGCAAAAGTCTTGTAGTTTAGTTATATCATTCATGTAGCACCAATTTTTAAGAGGGTGTAAGATCTCTAGAGTTTTTAAAGGCTCATGATTAAGGATTCTATCCATCCATATATTTATTGTCTCTCCATTGCTGGGAGCCCAAGAGAGTTTTTCTTGAATTAGAGAAGATGCATTTTTTAGAAGACGCCAAATTGGGGAGCCTGGGGTAGCAGGCAAAGGTTCCTCTAGCCATCTTAGTCTAGGAGATTGGAAATATGTTTCCACTAATGCTTTCTTCCACCAATATGAGTTTCTTGTTACAAGTCGCCATGCTAGATTTTCTCCCATAGATATGTTCATAATAGTTGGATCTTTGATCGCTATCCCACCCTTGTTATAACGTTTACATACTTGCTTCCAATTAATTAGATGTAATTTCTTTGTATTTGTTTTGCCTCCTGCCCACAAAAAACTTCTTAAGGATTTGCCAAATTTCTCTAGAATGCTTTTAGGAGCTAGGAGTCTTGATCATTGGAAGATTGAAAGAGAGGAGAGAACTGATTTAATTAAGATTGTTTTACCTGCAGGGTTGAGCCATTGGCCTCCCCGGCTCCAAATCCTTGATGTAATTTTGTCAACTATTTCAAACCAAGATGAAGAGTTGTATAGACTAAGGAAAATAGGCATACCCAGATACTTGAAGTGATTCCAAGAGGTGATTATGGGAAAGCCAAATATTCTTGCTATCTATTCCTTTATGTGTCCTGGGACGTGCCATCCATAAATCCTGCATTTGAGAAGGTTTAACCTACCTCCGGAGACTGCAAGGAAGGAGTTGAGGGTCTTTTGGAAACGAGTGGCAGTGCACACTGTGGCTGGCCCAAGCAGAAGAGTGTCGTCGGCGAATTGGGAATGGTTTATTTCCTTGACTCCTCTTGCTATGCAAAGGCCTGGGAGTTTTCCATTTCTCCTTTCCACTTCCAATTTGCGACTGAGGGAATCTGCTAGAAGTATGTAGAGAGAGGGGGATAGAGGGAAACCCTGTCATAAATCTCTGCTTGCTTTGAAGAACTTTGTTGGGCGCCCATTGAGGAGAGGGTAGATCCAATGATTATTGATGCAAGCTTTGGTCCAGCTGATGAAGTTCTCTGAGAAGCCTTAATCCTGCAGAACTGAAAGGAGGAAGTTATGTTTTACCCTATCAAAGGTGTTTTCCATGTCTATCTTAATGACCATTCCAGGGCTTTTGATTTTTTTTCTTGAATGTATTGCTTCTTGTACCAAGATAATATTAGTCGTTATTTGTTTGTATCTGAGGAAGCTAGCCTGATTTTTTGATATTAGCTTAGCAAGTAGAGGGTTGAGACGATTTGCAATAATCTTGGTGAGGATTTTGTAGGAGGAGTTTCAAAGAGAGATTGGGTGAAAACGAGTGAAATTTGAGGGACTAGAATCTTTGGGGATGAGCGCAAGAAATGTGGAATTTGTGGAGCCTCCTACTTTTTGCTTTCATAGAGTGTAATTTAGCATTTTCCTCAGATCCTTTTTGATAACATACCAAAAATGCTGAAAAAATCTGATTGGAAAACCATCAGGCCTCGGCGCTTTGTCAGGATCAAGGCTCCAGATGGCTTTACGAATTTCTTCCTCATTTATTTCTTGAGTAAGGTGGATGTTTTCTTCATTTGTGACCAGGCTAGGAATATTTTCCAGCAACTTATTGTTTTCCTCTTGTGTTGAGTCCTCTATTGGTTGCTGATAAAGATCGCTAAAGTGGTGATAGGATTCCTCTTTTATCTCTTCATAGGAGTCAATTTGCTGAACTGTGCTTGAGGTAATTGTTTTCACAATATTATTTTTCCTTCAGGATTGTGCCTATTTTTGGAAGAAGGAGGTGTTAGAGTCTCCAACCTTTATCCAAAGAGTCTTGGATATTAACCTCTAGTGCTCTTCCTCTTTTTGAAGCGTGGTCTAGAGGTGTTGTTGTGCTTCTTTCTCTTGGTTTACTAGATCTTCTGTCACCGTGTCCATTTTTATTTTCTACTGAATTTGTCTAAGTTTCTCTAGTCTGTCCTGCTTCTCTTTGTGGGGGGGTGAGTAGGAATATTTTTTACAGTCTTTAAGCACTAGCTTGATTTTTTTTAGCTTGCTTTCCCAGACAAAATTGGGGGATCTAGAAAAGGAAGCATTCCAGGCTACAGGGACAAGTAAAGGGGCATCTGAGTTATAAAGCCACAACTGGTTGAACCGAAATGGAAGGGGACCCAAATTCGGGGAGGGGCGGAAGGAGAGAATGATGGGCTTGTGATCAGAGATGGCTGAGGGAAGGATTTGGGAGGAGATGTCTAGGGGGGAGAGAAGAAAATTACTATTGATAAGGAATTGGTCTAAGCGGGCAACAATGTGCTGGAGACTTGCTCTTCTATTGTTCCAGGTGTAATTTCCTTTGATTGGTTTAATATCTTGCATATCCCAGTCTGAAATAAGATCAACCAGGTTTTCAGAGAATGGATCTCTGACTTTACTTCCTCCTTTTTTCTCCCCCTAGCTGAGGTGAGTGTTTAGATCACCAGCAATTATGCAGGTGGAAAGATCCACTGTATTTTGAATATTTGAAAGGGAGGCCCAGGCTGCCATATTATCTTTATAGGAGTTTGTCATATAAATATTAATCACCGTAATATTGTTGTTGTCATCTTTATTTTTTAAGGTTGTAAGAATCCAATTTTGGGTTTCAAAAGTTACCTCAGAGGCCCAGATTTTCTCGTTCCAAATCGTTGTTATACCTCCAAAAGCTCCCTGAGAGTTGACAGCTATTCCACCAATGGTTTTGTAAATTTTTCTTGTTGCTTCCATTATGGATTTTGCTTCCATTTTTTTTTCTTGGAGGAGAATGATCGAAGGATTGACCATTCCTTTCAGATCTTTTAGACCCTCAGATTTTAGTTTACTACCGAAACCCCTACAATTCGAAGAGAGAATTATCATTGGGGGGGATTTGGGGGAACTCGGCTGCTTGGGCCCAAGTGTTCCATTCCTTTGGCTCCTGTTTTTCATGTTGACATATGAATGTTGTGTTCTATAGATTTGTGTTTGCCTTGCACTTTTTCTTTGGCTACTGCTTCTTCTCTGGCCTCTTTGTTATATCAAGGTTCTGTTTTCTTGGGTTTCTCTGGTGAAAGTTCTCCCTCTTCTCTCTCTTACAAGTTAAGCACTTGCAAGTTTGAGCTAGAGACTTCGTGTAGCACTGGTGGATCTGAATCTTCCATAGAGGGATCCTCTATATCTAAGTGAGGATATTTTTCGATTAGAGTAGGGTCAAGGGGTAGGGGAGGGAGAGTTGATGGAGAGGGGTTCTGATTGGGAGAGGGCTCGCTGAGGATTTCAAAGGATTTATTTCTTGGAGGAGGAATGGTATGCGCCGTCGGGGTCTTTTTTGGGGGAAGTTTTGTGGCTTGGCCTTGCTTTGTCACTTCTAGTGGTTGGGGGTCTGAAACTCCTACACAAGGTCCATTGTTTTTTCCATTAGGGTTTTTTTTGCGCACTTGTTTCCAGCCACCTTCCTGGGGTGGGGTTTCAATTTCTATGGGTTGTTTGCTACTTGGGCAGTTTTTTGCAAAATGGCCATATTCATGACAAGAGTTACACTTGAATGGTAGTTGTTCATATTCATGTTTTTGGATATGGATCCAATCATCTAACTTCAGTTTTATTGCTTCTGGGAGCCCTTTTTCCAGATCTACTTCTACACAAATTTGTGCGCAAGAGTATAGGATAGATTTGGGTTCTGCCTTGTCAATGTATTTCCCAAGAGTATATTCTATTCTCTTTATAAATTTGTCTCCCCAGCAATGAAAGGGTAGATGTGGGAGTCATACCCAAACTGGGACTGCTGAGGGGATGTCATTCTCAAGATTAAAATATGGTGCCCAACTGTTTAAATAGAGTCCTTTAGAACCAAAGAAGTAAGGCCCATTTCTGAAAATTAAATCTCTATCTGCTTTAAGTTCAAAATAGAAAATGTAGAAACCCTTACTGTAGAAGAAGTGGTTCATCCTTCCTTGAACCAACGGATGCTAGTTCCGTTCAATCCAAAGATTTATTTGACGCCGAGAAATCAAAAAGCCCATAAATTGTCCAACTAGGGCTCATGAAGCAAATGAAAGAGCTTTCTGTCTCGATGTCAAGCTAGGGATTGAGATCTCAGGAATCTGGTCCAGTTTCTTTACAAAATGAGAGGTGCTTAATCATGTCAGGGGGGGAGGTAGCGAGCCAACAAGGGCTTTGAAAGCCACCACTTCTTCTAAAAATTCAGGAGGATCTGATTCCAGGACTGTCATTCCAAGTCCAAGGGATGGAAGGGGGGGAGAGGATTGGCTAGAAAAGAAGGGGAGTTGGTGAGAGGGAGCTGAAGGGAGGCCAAGAGGGCCTAGGGGCGACCAGGGAGTCGACCAAGGAGAGCGTTTTTAGGAATAACAATTTATATGTTGAAAGATAAATGTTGAGAATTTTTTGAAGGTGAAGTCTATGTTGAACATATCTTTTACAAATAACTATAAAAATCATGGGAAACAAAAGTTTGCGCAAGAGAAAATTTGATCGCACTCAAGATGATACTCGCCAAATCGAACAAAGGAAAGAGATTTATTGGAGAAAGATACAAGAACGTGCAAATATTGAAGAAATAAACGATGATAATGTCAATAGATATTTTTGACAAGAAGAAGTTCAACCTGGTATGCATGCACATATGATGATCGAGCACATGACACACATTCATACTGTCTTTAGAAAGTACAGAATTCAAAGTATAGAATTCAAATTTAAAATATTGTAAGTAATATAATTGATTGTAATTACAATTTGATGTTTTTCAAAAACCATAAATAGATTTGTCTCATAATGTCGAAGAAGACGTTGAAACCGAAATTAAAGCAGAAGGCGTTGAAACCGAAATTGAAGCAAAAGACGTTGAAGCCAAAATTGAAGCAGAAGATGAAACACCTATAGGTATGTACATAAATTTAGATAATACAAGATGAACACTCAAGTATATATAATTTAGTGAATTTGTGTTTGGGTTTTTTTTTTATTATAAACTTTAAATTGAAATATGCAGGAGAATCTATCAACATTGATGATGAAATATTAGAAAATGTTGATACTAACAAATTTGGGAAGAAAAAAGATAAGCATCATATAAGATATCGAACTAAGAATATGTATAATATTTTTTTCAAAGATGAATCAGTAACAATACAAGCTCAACTTTTACTTTGTCTAATGAAGTCAAGAAAGTTAAAAGAAGCTACATCATTATTGGGTATTCAAAAGTCGACAAATGATACAAAGGTGAAACATAATATCTTTAACAATATAACTACTTTATTAAAATCTTTTGGAAAATCTCGAAAAGAAGATGTATGTGTTACACGTAAAGCGATACAAACAACAGTTGTTTCATCTAGCAATATATAATATCGTTTGACATGACATATGGAAAAAACAATGGGAACGTCAAGAAAAACATTGCACAAACATAGAAAATTTCGATTGCAAATAGATGTAAATGATGAATTGGCTTGTTGGACATTGATTTCTAAACAACCCTACAAAGATAGACTTGTAGAAAATGTTAAAGAATTGGCTTGTAATTGTTGGTTGAAAGAATATTGTGCTTCACCACATACAAGGGATGTGTTGTGACCAAGAATAGCATGAAAACAATATGAAGAACATCCGAAACATATATTTCCAATGACACAAATAGAGTTGTTCAATAAGTTCAAAGAAGAGAACAAAGAAGTTAAAATTTCCATCAATACATTTGTGCAACAAAAACCATGATTTGCTAGACCCATCATTGTTCATGACACTTGTTCTTGTCGTTATCATGTGGAATTTGAGTTGTATTACGACACATTTTTGGATTTTGGTAAAAATTTATGGCCAGGTTCACCACCTCCTTCCACATTTCGTGTTTTTATATCTGAAATTCTATGTGAAACAGAAGATGATGATTTATTTTACAAAAAAAAATGTGTTCGTGGAAAGAAATGTGATCATTGTGGAAATCTAAGTTTGTTCCATTCAAAATATCATATTGATATGAATGATCAATCATTTTATCATATAAGAGTCAAATGGAAGAGATATGAATATATGAGTAGCACAACTCCACATTCTTTAAATGTTATTTTCAAAAGGATTGATTTGAAGGTAGATAAAATCCGTGTGATATATTTTTTGAAGAACTTTGAGGAAGAAATATATAAATACACCAAGAATTCACATAGAGATCGATGGCAAGATCTACAATTCAAACAATCCTGTGAAGTGTTTCCACTAGGGGCAATTTTGTTTGTAGTTGATTTTACAGAGAATTACACATTCGCCGCACAAAAAGAAATACATAGAGAATATTATCATTCTGATCAAGTCACGATATTTGTCCACATTCTATATAGACATGCTCAACGGAGTCTTGATAACATAGAAAACACCAACAACAATTGACATGTTATTAAAGAATATCACTTTTATATAAGTGATGATTAAGCACACGATACACATTATGTACAACATTGTTTTGATAAATTTTATGATTCATTGAAAGAACATGAAATCAGATTTGATCGACATTGGATATGGTCAGATGGGTGTGCGGGTTAGTTCAAATCTTCATGATCATTTTATTGGTTATGTCGTCTTCATAAAATATTAAACATTACACATTGTTGGAATTTTTTTGAGACTGGTCATGGAAAATGAGAGAACAATGATGCAGGGGCATGTATTAAACGAGCACATCGAAGGTATCGGTTGAACCCTCATGACGATCGATTTGAATCCACTAAACAAGTTGTTGAATGGTGTAAAATGGACTTAATCCATGAATATAATCCGTCAATTGATGTGCACATGTGTGTATATATATAAATGTTACATGTATGTACACATAATATATAAATTTGAACGTGTTCAAATTTATATTCAATCTTCAATCATTTTCTTGAGAAATTTCAAGTTAACAAGTTCTTGTCTTGTGCAGGTTTTTTTGGTATGTTGGAATCGAATATGTAAATAGATCAATCCCATATGATGCCAATACAATACTTGTGACATGAAAAATACATTCAGTTAAAACAAAACGTTTTCAAAATGGGTTTCCATTTGATAGAAGAAATGACTCTTGTTTTTGTTCAATTTTCATAGAGGACACATAATCCATATATATTTGCAAGAATGAAAATGCAGGATATGTTAAAGTTTGGAGACATACTGAACTTAATGTAAAATGGAAAATTCCATTTGCAAACTCAGAGGAGATGGAATCAAATGAAACTATAGTGTCAATTTATGGCAATAGAGTTTCTGATCTTGTTAGAGAAGGTAATTTTTATGTTTAAATTTTTTCAAATAACTTGTAGATGTACTTGTGTGATAATCTAAGACGAATTATTTGTTGTCCAATATATCCAATTATTTGCAAGATATGTGTTTTCCATGGTTGCACCTATAAACAACACTGAAAACGTGAAATATTATTTGATGCGATGCACATAACAAAAGATGAAGCTATTAGAAGATTTTGATGATAATGGTTTTATATATGAAAGATGATCCATTGTATTGAAAGGATATTTTTTTCAAGAAACCCATCAAACCGATACTCATGTTCACTTTCAATACTTCCAGTCAGATGTCAGAAGTTGTCAATATAGTCATTTGGTATGTGTAGTGTGCATAAAGTTAATAGAAGTTCAATAAATAAAAAAAGTTGGAAAATGGAAAATGTCCAAAGTCGATTGTGAACGAATAATTGAATATGGAATACCATTACGGTGTTTAAGTGGCACATGTACATTCCAGAATTTTTTTATTTTTCATTGAAAGTACATTCCAAATTTTGATGACTTGTTTTGACTATCTTCAAACATATTTCCAAATAGGATATTTATAAAAAGGGTATGTATAAAAAACTCCAGATCATTCTTTAAAAACATAGATAAAATATGGTTCAACCATATTTTATCTGTGTTTTTTAACCATTACACCAATCAATATTATTTCATGAGCATTACACCAATCAAAATTGAGTTGTATACCTCTTGTATGAGCATTTTATTTTAAACTAAAAAATTGTTAAACACAATTTCCATTGACACTTACTTTTTTCAATAGTATTTGTTTCCGTTTTATTTTAATAATATTGCATTAGGTTCAAGGATATATGAACCTTTAGGTGAATATCGCTTATAGATTTAACATTTTTTTAATGACTACATGATAAAATTAAAGAAGAGTTGATCATCTCTTCCATTCTAAGGTTTTATTTTATTATCACATCATTTTGAACATTTTATTTTATCATTAACACACAAATCAAAAAAGAGTTGAACATCTATTCTATCTCAAGATTTATTGTATAAACATTACCTATAATTAATTTGAATATCTCTTCTATCTTGAGAATTATATTTTTATTACGATTGCACCAATCAAAGAAGAGTTGAACATCTGTTTTATCCTTGATTTGAGAGCATTGACTTCTTTAAGTGGTAATTTTTTTTTTCATTTTTTAAATTACTATGAACTAACAACTAAAAACAATTTAGACATCTCTTCCACTTGTTGTAATAACACTTTACTAATAATATCATATATATACTAATACACCCATTCTCATTATCAAGTTGATAAATACATTTAAAATTTGAAATTATTTAGAATATCCATTTTAATAATTAAATTGATTTTCATGTAAACATTTTTAGAAGTATTAATCATTAGAATTAAATTGTAATTAATAGATATATTCTCTAACAAAGTTAAGGAAATTAATACAACCTTGTTTAAAGTCAAGTGAATTAAATTGTAGTTAATAGATCTCTTCTCTAACAAAGTTAAGGAAATTAATACAACCTTGTTTAAAGTCAAGTGAATTAAATTATAATTAATAGATCTCTTCTCTAACAAACTTAAGGAAATTAATACAACCTTGCATAAAGTCAAGTGAAGACCCTTACAAAAATGTGGGTTTATGTGAATAGTACTAAACCATAGCCTGCAAATCGTTTTCCTAATGCAATTCTCTTTTATACATATTATCTGAGTTGTACAAGGGCTATGTGTTGTTCTTTGGCATGTCTAAAACACAATGCTTGAATGCATACCTCCTCCCTTGAATTCCACATTGGTTACCTTCTTCCAAAATCAAACACAAGTTTTCTTAAAGTAAATTGGTAGATAAATGATTTTTTTTCCTTTTAGTGCAGTTCATACTAGCATAGGCTTTGCATGGTTTAAAGTGTTTTCTACTACCACAATATATTCTCAAATAAATTTTGAATGGTTTAACATGTTGTCTACTATCATATATTATTAAATAGATATGCAATGATACAATCTTGTATGTTTGATAATTCACTTTTTTTTCCATCTATTGAGTTTGCATATTCTTAAATATATTTAAACAACAACACATTCTATGAGTTTGCATCTATGATCTCATATGCCTATCTTTCCTTTACTTTTTTCTATTAGTTAAGTGCATCTCTGTAAACCAATTTATTTAGCAGATCTCATGGGCATTTATTTCCTAAATAGTTTTTCTTTTAATTTTTTTTATTGGTTAAGTGCATCTATGTAACCAACATAATTATTAGTAATTAGAAAAAATTAAAATAGAATCTGCTAAAATCTACTAATCTGTTAAAAAAATAGAATTTTTTTTTTCATTGGTAACTAGAATCTGCTAAAATTATTCTACCAAAATTATTTGATGATATGTCAATAGAATCATATCTTTGATAGTCCACAGTGAACATAAAATGAAACATTTAAATTAAGAAAAGTATTTAAGAGTTTGATGCTTAATTTAATGCATTGTAAAAAAGAGAATATATACACAACATTAATTCATTACTAGTTAACTTTGTCACTTTTTGACAGTAGAATCATTTTTTTGACAGTACACAATGAACATAAAATGAAACATTCAAATTAATACATAGAAGAAAAATATTTAAGAGTTTGATGCTTAATTTAAAATGACATTGTAAAAAGAAGAATACACAAAACATTAGTTCATTACTAGTTAATTTTTTCACTTTTTGACAATAAAAACATATTTTTGATAGTACACAGTGAACATAAAATGAAACATTTAAATTAATACATAGAAAAAAAGTATTTAAGAGTTTTATGCTTAATTTAAAATACATTATAAAAAAGAGAATATACAAAACATTAGTTCATTACTAGTTAACTTTGTCACTTTTTGATAATAGAATCATATTTTTGATAGTACACAGTGAACATAAAATGAAACATTTAAATTAATGCATAGCAAAAAAGTATTTAAAAGTTTGATCCTTAATTTAATGCATTGTAAAAAAGAGAATATACAAAACATTAGTTCATTACTAGTTAATTTTTCCACTTCTTTTCCATCAACTTTGAGAAATCAAATATGAGACAATAATTGTTATTTTGAATTCCAAAATTATGATATATATATATATATATATATATATATATATATATATATATATATATATATATATATATAT
>JZKD02S1627477.1:492919-507573 GCA_000966675.3 Picea glauca | reverse complement strand
TAAAGTGATATTAGTGAAAGTAATATGGTGTGAATGGTAGTATTGTTAAATAATCATGGCTTCATAAGGTAACAATGTCAAAATAATTATCGAAATAATATAATGGAATGAAAAATGGTTAACGGTAAGGATGATGTAAGGACTATGTAATGATTATGTCATGATTAAGGGTAATGATTATGTATAGATTAATGGTAATGATTAGGTATGAATCGCTTAATATTAATCCAAATGGTTATGGAATGGTTAAGGTTAATATTGTCATTATTTATGGTAAGGGTAATGTAGTTGATATAAGTAAATCATCAGTGGTGACGTGATGGTCATGGGGTTAGTCCTTGCATTGCAAAGTGAAAATGGTTGATATTTTATGGCATGGATGATGGAACTAATTATCATCAGTAGTAGATAATTATAAGGTCCTAAACTAAGCATGC
Organism: Picea glauca; assembly: GCA_000966675.3. Classification (NCBI taxonomy): domain Eukaryota; kingdom Viridiplantae; phylum Streptophyta; class Pinopsida; order Pinales; family Pinaceae; genus Picea; species Picea glauca. The sequence goes on along the minus strand of JZKD02S1627477.1, from coordinate 507,136 downwards.
TAAGTCATTAAGATTTGGTAATAGGGGGATTACCATTGCATCTTAAATTAAAATAAGGTTAATTTCTTGCGCTCGCACTTATGTCGTTTTATGATCGGATTTCGAAATCAAATTTTCTTGCACCGTGGAATTCTTGTGAAGTTGTTGGATGTGATCGCGTAGCGATGGTCTTGTGTTTTTGATGTAGCGTTTACTTGTTCTGCTTGGGTCGGGCGAGGTATAGACACCTCCATGTAGCCTTAGCATATATGTCTGTGTGTGTGATTTTTGTGTGTAAAGAATCGAGTGCAATATCAAGAGTCTCAGGCCCTTTAAAGGCAGAGTTTCCACTCTTACGACACACCTGACAGAGACTACTAGTTTCTGCCTGAGCAGTCAGCCAAGAGCCTATCTGACCTTCTCTCTCTCCGGAGCAGAGGACTAAGATTAAACGCCCTACTTTTCTGTGCAGAAATAGTAAACTCTACTGTTGGATTCTTCCATCTGTGACTGTACTGTACATAACACCTGGTGTCGTTTTCTACTTATAGTTGCTAGTTGTACGCCTTATGTCTAGGGGCATTTATTGCTTTTTGTTACTGTGGTATGTCGTATGTCGTCTTGATGTGTTCATCTTGCTTGCGTCTTGTTAGCAGTCGGGTTACTAGTTTCTGCCTGAGCAGTCGTCCAGGAGCCTATCTGACCTTCTCTCTCTCCAGAGCAGAGGACTAAGATTAAACGCCCTTCTTTCCTATGCAGAAATAGGAAAATCTACTGTTATGGATTCTTCCTTATGTCTATGTCGTTTATATGCTTTCAGTTACTTGTTGTGTGCCTTGTGTTCTCTCATTGTGATCATCGGGGTTGCGTATTGTTAGTCGTTCGGTGGCGACGTAGCATCAAGTGTTTCTGTTTCCTTTTTACACGGGCGCACACACATTTAAAAAAAAAAAAAAATTGCACCTGTTATCAGAGTTGTTGTCATAACAACGAGGGTTGTTACAGAAAATTTCTCTTTTCTTATGTGGGATAGAGTTTGTTCTCAAATATTCAAACATGTTCAAGTTAAAAATTAGGTCTTCATCGTGATATAACCTTAAATAAGTTTCAATGTACACCATTTAAGACAATGATAAACTTATCTAGGGGTTCTATATATTTCAAAATAATTGATCAAAGCATTGAATAGGAAAGACTAAACTAAAAATTTGAAAAAACAAAAATTTGATAAAAGTCAAGAACATACATTTATGAAGCATCTCGAATGGACACATCCTTCCCTAATATGGGTGCTTCCTCTGCTTCCTCAATCCCAATCTCCCTTCCGAGCACACTCTCAGGTACTCTCTTCTCCACATTAGCCTATATAACACATTTCAAATTTGAAAATTTGAAAAATTATGTTTAAATTATTATAACACATTAAATTTAAATGACTTTAAGACATTAAATGATACCTGTGAACTCCCACCCTCTTCAAACTCTCCTAATGAGAATTGAGACAAGCCTGCCCAAGTAGTAGGAGATGGAATAGGGATCTGTGAACAACACAACTAAGAACTAAATCTAGGATTCAATGTGTTCACAATTATACAAAATTATAAATGTTGTTGATCTCTTATTCAAAAGAGTGGAGATTGAACAACTATTAGAAAACACATACTTGATTCAACCCATCCAAATTGAAACTTGTCGAATCAAGTCTCCTACCTACTGAATATTCGTTTAACATATCTTCAAACTGCAATTAATGGCAAGAAGAACTTGATTATTTCTATAGAGACAATGATATCTAAATCTAGAACTAGAAGTAAACTATTTAAAAATGCGTCAAAAATTTCTTAAATAGAACACATACCAATCTGCGGTTTGGGTCACCATTCTGAATGACCTTCTTCGAACCATCCCGACAAAATTTTGCATACTCCAAAACATCTTCTGTTGACATTGTATCTAACTCTACATCTATTTTATCAACAAATGTGGCCCAGGAATTGGCTTCTTCTCGTTGACGCTTCATGCCAACATCAACACCATAAAAAATAGCTTCCAATTTTTTCTTGATTGCAGTCCTGGCCTCTTTTCCAACTTCTGATGTAGACTGGAACTTTGAAAGTGAAGTAAATGCCCCTGTTGGGTGAGGTATTAAAGGTTTTGGAGGCCATGGAAATGCAACACTTTGATATGCCCCTTTGCAATTATATGTACGTCCTTTACTAGTCCCATAATATTTGGATGGTAGACTAGTATAATCATGGTGCATGTGCAAGAAAAAAATTGCAAAAAACTGTCTTGCAAAATAGTGTGGAACCTCATCGTTCCATGGTAATTTTTCATATTTCGCCAAAACTTTGTTATACATATGTCCTACAAAGTCAGATGTTGGAACAGGGACAGACCCAGGGTTCAACGCTACAACAACGCACCAACAAAACCCTAACTACCGGCCCTTTTGGCAACACTTGTAAAGCAGATGAAGTATCACCCAAGGTAGAGGCAGGGGTGGTTGCAGGACTCAAGTGTTTGCAAACTTAGATGGGACATAGATCTATGATTAGAACACTTAATAAATCACTTAGCACCATTAGTTCCTCAATATACAGTCAATAACCACTTCACTTATAAGACAAAGTTTCAAAACATTCACACGAATCTACAGTATTCAAGCACTTTGCATATACAAATGGATCATAATGAGCATATCAAGAACTAAGCATGAATATCTAGATCAGATCTAACATTATCACATATAATAAGAACCAAGCATGAATAGATCTATCTAAACATATCAGAGCATTTCGCATATAATATGTAAATACATTAAGACAAAGCACAAAGCACATCACACAGGGTTTATGTGGTTCACCCCCACCCTGGAAATACATCCACCAACTCTTCTTCTTTATAGTCTTTGGTCAATCAGTTACAAGCACAAAGCTTCAAAACCCTTACTCTGCACAGGACAGAAGATCTGCAAAGCTAGCTAGATCCTTCTTCCTTGCGTTATAGCACAAAACCTTCTAGGGTCTCTCACAGGGACTTGCACTCAGCTCTACAAGTCTTACACAATATGCACAGGGAACTTACAATCCCTTGATCACATAGATCTAGCACTTATCCATTCCTTTTGCACTTAGAACACCTACCTTTTTCTATATTGCCTATCCTTCTATATATACATTACAAAATAGGCCTAAACATGGGTAAACCCATTGGCCGACATCCCATTCCCGTTACATATTCCCCAAAATCTAAAAAGGGGGCCCAGATCCTATGATATCCACTTCAACTTTTGCTCCTCCTTCGATACATTGTCGAAGTCCTAAAATAGGTCAACATGACCAAGAAACTCCCAAAACTTAGTCAAGGGCCAACAAGCCCCCAACACTCACTTGTGACTCATCGTGAGTCACTTAGGTCTGAGCAGTTCTGCCTCAAACGTCTCAAGCTTGGATCGAGCTTCTTCAACTTGTTGCTTTGTTGTGGTCTCTTGTTCGGTGAATTCTGGGATCACTACATCATTCACTGGCCCTTATAAGCATTGTTCTGCTATGAGGACAACCTGTTCTAGCTTTTCTCCTTAGATTTTGACCTCTATAAACAACAAACATGCCTTTTCTTGCATAGGTTGAAGTCATAGAGTGACTTCCATCACTTTCTTTGAATCATGTAGATATGATGTAGATTTGTGTGTTGTTCTTGAGATATCTTCATCCTTTCTACAGTTGATAGGGCCTTTATCTACGCCTGTAGTGTATCTGCATTCTTCTTTGCTTCTTGGAGCTCTGACTCCAGTGTCTGCAATTCTGGATTTCAGTGAGATTTTCATAGTTCTGGGCGTTGCGGTTACTAAACTACTTTCACTCCAAGCCAAGAGATTTTAATCTGTCAATTGCGCTGTGGGAAACTGCTTCTCTTTAGTTCCTTATCTCCTGTGTGGTTTCAGGTACTACGCGGAGCTCTAAGTCGATGATGCATTATTGTAGCTTCTGGATTATCTCTTCCAGTTGTGCCACCTGCTGTGGAACTTGTTCCTCGGTCTTTACATTGAAGACTATCAAAAGAGAAGTGCTCTGTTGACCCTTTCCTTAACTTCAAGTTTCTCGGCGAGCAATTGTTCATTTCTTTGTTGTAGCTCTTCTTTTTCTTCATCCCATTTCTCTTGTAGAGAAATTTTTTCCTTTTCTACAACACTTCTTTGGTCCTTAAGGTCTTTATGTACTTGCGCTAAAGCTTGGGTGGATTGTGTTGTTTCTCCCTGAGCTCGTTGAAGGTGAGCTTCAACTATATCAACGATCCGGTGTAATTGAGCAGGCTCATCACCTAGTTCTGGTGTTCCAACTGTCAGGGGCGCAATGGATACTGTGCGGATGGACTGTAGTACCTACTGCACTCCTTGGAATTCATCATTAATTCAACTGAATACCTCCTCCTGCTTAGCTTCCTTATTCTCTTCTATCTCTAACGAAGCATCATTTAGTGTTGTGACGATGAAGTCAAAGTCCTTTGAGGTGAGGGTGGTATGGAATTTTGTTCTGGTTGCTTTCATTTTATTCCTTGAAGAAGGTTTAAGAAGGGAAACCTTCCTTTTCTTCGAGGGATCCTCCTCGCCTCTTGGCGTTGTAACCTCACCTTTATTTTTTTCGACTTATGTGCCATCACCTGCTTTCTCTGTTGAGATGGACGCGGTCTTTACAGATGCACTGTCTAAATGGTGGACCTCTTCGGTCTTCTTTATCTTGCTAGGTCCGACTGTATTCGACGCAGTTTCGAGGTTGTCAACATCGGACATCTCTACGGGGTCTGCTGGAAAAAGGAGGTTTGTCGACCATTCCTTGGTAATATCCTCCAAATCATCCTCCGTTAACTTGTAGTATGACTGTAGTTGTTGTTTATGCTCATCAACGCACGTGGTGATATAGATGAAATGGAGGTCCGCGCTGAATTTCATTAAGGGTCTAAACCTGTGAAGTGTGTTCGGGGTTATGCGAGGCGTGGCCTGTATGGCTATCTTCAACTGATAATACTTATGGAAGATGACATTTGATTGCCACTACATGTTCATGTCGTTGGATTACCAAAATGTACTGAACTTCGCAGCCAGAGGTTCAAATGGCTCGGTGTCCAAGAAGGTCACACCTTCTGGCATATCCCATGCAATGAAAGCGATCAGGATAAGAAGCCAACTGAAGTGGAATTTGTATCCCTGATCCTGTGCTTCCCTACAATCTAGTTCTAGATAGTTCATAAGGTACTTAACCCAATTCATCTGTAGTCTCTCTGCACACTTCCCTGTGAGGTCGACTACGAATCCAGTTACTTGGGTCGGACGGTTCTTGCGAACTAGCTTGCCCGCGATCAGCTGACAGGCAAGGTGCATTGTGTCGCTCTGGATTAAGGCTACCTTGTAGCCTCGTATGCCCTTGTCTACATCATCGTAAGTATCCTTTATTCTCTGGGCGAGATCGCGATATGCGGTATTTCAAGGGTAGAAATCTTATGGGTTAGGGACTTGCATGCTAATCCCTATGATCCGATTAATCAAAGTCGTATCCACTTTGATGTGGTGGTTCAACCATAAGTATCCTCCATGATAACCGAACAGTAGCAACTTGACGCACGCATTCACTTCTTGATGCCTTCTGAAGTGAGGAATCTTCATTACATTAAATAGTGTGGACTATGCGAGGTTCATGGTCCACTGCTGGGGAACGATATTTGAATTCTTTCCCTTGGTTCTAGTCAGATACTTGTATGGGGCTATCATATTGTACACTTTCATGTCGCTAAGGTTGAAATCATTAAACTTCAATGTCATGATATTATCTTGGTCTTCGCGCACTTTGCGTATCCCCTTCAGAAGGTACACAATGACCAATTCATATTCAAAATATTTGGGCACACTGTCTTGGTTTATTGTGCTAGTCAGAGGTCATAGATAAGCAGGTAGAATGCTCAGAATCAGCTTAGCATTCACAATATCGTCTATGTGCTTCGTTTGTTTCTCATTAGCTGGTCGAGATGGTCTGGATCGAGCAGTGAAACGAGAGGCCTTTAGTCCTCTCGTTAAAGATGCTTGTACACCTGTAGACACTCCTCTCTTCGACATGACTCTCTCTGTCATCAAGTCAATCAAAACTTCCTCAACGTCTTTCTCTGCAGCGCTCAATACTAATGACATACGCACTTGGGGTAAACAATTCATCGGATCGGGGAACAACTCAGACATGGTAATGAGATAGAGAACGAGAGCACAATGATCACTGTATAAACTCAACTTAGGTTGTGGGCTCAAATTCTATATTGGAAAACGTGTTCTCGGTGCATGGAATGATGAGCTAAATAGGTAATTCGACAACAGTCGGCTTGCAATGAGTATGAGCCTCCATTAACTCCTGTTAGATCCATTATGGCATGGTGCAACGGTCGGATGACCAAACTTTATTTCTTTTATGTCTGTTCGAAGTGGAAGTCGAACTGATATATCAGCCCCAACGACTATATTGTTTCGTCATGGCAAAGTGGCATGTGCCGTTGTTCTTATATCTCAGCGAAGCTCTAATTCTACAATTTTTCTTTCTGCGAGGTCTCCTCTAGAACCTCTTGTAACCTTTCAGTATTATCCCTTTTCTTTATTAACTTTCTAGCCTTCTTTCCAGTGAGATTCATCTCTGTAATGCTTTTCTCATTCTGATTCTTTTCTTCTTTGGTCTTAGTTACTTCACGTTGTTCAAATTCTTTTCTAGGGTTCCTGGATAATATTTTTTCTTTGTCTGGGATAGATAATTCAATCTTCTGAGGATCCTCTAGTGTTCTCTTATCTTTGACATCCGGGTTTCTAGTATTAAATATCTTCAATATGCTCTCATGTTCCTCAATCAAGTGCGCAATCCTTCTGGTCATAAAGTATTTTAACTCTTGCTTCTTATGTTCCAAAAATTCTTCTTCTTCCTTTTGTCTGGCTTAATCTCTATCAATCCAAGGTTTTCTTATTAGCATGGTAAACAAGGCGCTTTCTTCAAAAAATTTAGTAATCTCAAAGTATTCTTCTGTTGAAGTTCGATTGACAGTTATAGGTATCCGAGAGAACTTATTCCTCCTAGTGAAGGGATCATAGAAGGCCTTCCTATAGCTTCCTAGGTTCTCGTTGTCATGATATTCACCTATGTTTTCTCATCTAGAACATAGTGAATGTTGAAGTCTCCTATTCTTGCTTCGATGCATTCCTTTTGTTTGAATATCTCTGATAAGATGACATGTCGGTGGTCATTAAAGGTTTCTTTCATCTGTAGCAATGCTTTCTCTGATTATTTCTGAGGTTCGTCCATAGGTTCTGGATCTGTCTTAGGGTTTTCTTGATTCAGGTTCATTCTTTCAATCTTAGCAATCATTGTAGGGCAATCCAATACTTCATGGTCTAGAGATTTACAACAAAGACAACTAGGTCTTCCACCAGGCCATTCCTTAGCAAGATGTACTTCCCTTTTGTAACTGTAATAGAGGGTTAATCATCTCTTCCTTTTAAATTATCCCCATCTTCTTATGTACTGTGCACTAGGATCATGGGAGATAACCTACAACAAATTCTTTCTAGGATCCTGCATCCATTTGTTAGTCTGAACATTCTTTCTTTGCATAGGTATAATATATATTTCACTATTCTTATCAGATCTACTCATATCAAATCTTCTTTCATCTATTAATGACCTAGCTTTAAAACTAGGAAAGACTCTATTAAACAGACCTAGGTCCGTATTCTAGAAACAAAAATTTCCACTTATCTTACTTCTACAGGGAACAAAGATTCCAGATCTTAAAACTTTTAACTATTATTACCTTTATCAGAGCACATAGCTTGCAGATATTACCTCTTTTAGTTAGAAATTTCCACTTTTACCTTTCTTAGAGAACAAAGCATTCAGGTCTTTCTTCTTTTATTTAGATATGACCTTCTCTCTTTAGCACTGAGCTTTACAGATCAAATAGAATACTGCGCACTAAGGCACAGATCTACACACAAAGATTTCACAATTTCAAAATGAATCTTTTCACAAATCTTCCTCTTTCTCAGTTCCCAGCAATCACAGTTTCATCTCCCGGCAACGGAACCATTTTTTGGCACATGGGCAGACCCAGGGTTCAACGCTACAACATCGCACCTACAAAACATTAACTACCGGCCCTTTCGGCAACACCTGCAAAGAAGATGAAGTCTCACCTGAGGTAGATGCAGGGGTGGTTGCAGGACTCAAGTGTCCGTAACCTTAGTTGTGAAACATATATGTGATTAGAACACTTAATAAAGTACTTATCACTATTAGTTCCTCAATATACAATCAATAACCACTTCGCTTATAAGATGGAGCTTCGCAACATTCACACTAATCTACATTATTCAAGCACTTACATATACAAATGGATCAAAATGAGCATATCAAGCACTAAACATGAATATCTAGATCAGATCTAACATTCTGACATATAATAACCACCAACCATGAATAGATCTATCTAAACATATCAGAGCATTTCACATATAATATGTAAATACATCAAGACAAAGCACAAAGAACATCACACAGGGTTTACGTGGTTCACCCCCACCCTAGGGCTACGTCCACCAACTCTTCTTCTTTATAGTCTTTGGTCAATCAGTTACAAGCAGAGAGCCTCAAAACCCTTACTCCCCACAGTACATAAGATCTACACAGCTAGCTAGATCCTTCTTCCTTGCATTACAACACAAAGCCTTCTACAATCTCACATGGGGACTTGCACTCAGCTCTACAAGTCTTACACAGTATGCACAGAGCACTTACAATCCCTTGATCACATAGATCTAGCACTCAGCCATTCCTTTTGCACTAGCACATTGACCTCTTTCTATATTTCCTATCCTTCTATATGTACATTACAAAATAGGTCTAAACATGGGTAAACCCATGGTCCAACATCCCATTCCTGTTACATATTCCCAAAAAACCAAAAAGGGGGCCGAGATCCCATGATCTCTGCTTCGACTTGCGTTCCTCCTTCGACGGGCTGTCGAAGTCCCAAAATAGGTCAACATGACCAAGAAACTCCCAAAACTTGGTCAAGGGCCAACATCAGTGTGCTTAAAATATTGAACCTTCAACATCTTCCGCTTTGGGCCCTCATTGAAATTGAAAATGGAAATGGCATCTTCTTTTGAAACTCTATTTTTTATTGCCTCCCATTTATCAAGACCTAACACCTTGGACTTTCGCTGCCTCATTAAATCGACAAAACTCTCAATGGTTGGCCCCATCTTCTGATATGCATCCATAAAGTTTTCCAATGAATACAAAACAATTTGCAAGCTTTGTTTTCTCTCTTGAGGGAGTTCCAAGACCACCAAATCACTTTTCAACCTCTTTTTAACACCTGAGAATCTCTCAAGCACCATTGCTTCAGTATTCCCTTCCTAGGGAAGTTCATCACCAACATATGAAGGATAGGTGGGCGTAGGCGTGTAATCTTGTGTTTCCTTATAACTCGACGTCCTAAATCCACCTTCACCCTCTGCACCGACATTTGAATCTTCATGAAAACCACTCTCTCTTTCATTGTCATTCGTTGCTCTAAATTGATTGTCTACATACACATTTTAAATTAACTTCAAGATTTAACCTCACATAAATTTAAATACAAAAAAATACAACAAAAAAAAAAAAAAATCAAAGAAAATTACCAAAAATATTCTCTTGTCTAGAGGTATTCCCTACATTCTTAGGTGTAGGAGTATCGACGAGAAACCTATATAAGAAGGTTGCATCCATAACACTGGCTTGAGAAGGTTCTACAGTTGATCTATTCACATACTTGTTTGAAAATCTCCTCTCATGAGATTGTTGTTTCTCACTCAGAGTCTCAGTCAAAGAAGGAGTTCTTGTTCTTCTTTCTTGGGAAAACATAGAGCGCTTGCGAGTAATGTTTGTAGAATATCGTGTTGACATCTCTCCTCAATATCTATCCATAATGCATATTTATCAATAAAAATGCAGAGATGTACACAAGTTCAAGCAATTAAAAACACAGAGATAAATTGAAGTTTTAATCAATGAAGTCGCAGAGGTACTCACTCATTAGAAGGCGCAAAGACTAGATATTCAACCATGAATCAATCAACTCAAAGATAAGTAAGGGTTCCATATACAGCATGACAAATCCTTATCCTTCACTCATCATCCATGCACAGAAAAGCAGGGCAATTGAATATATAGGTCTTTAAACATTGAAGTGACAAACATCGATTTGGCTCCTGGTCGACTTCTCAGACACAGACTAATGAATAAAGGGATAACTGACAGAACATAAAACCATAATGTTTTCATAATAATCAACAAAAACCACACATAGAAGTCATTGAAATCATAAGTTGGGTTCACGAAGGGACTTTCATTCAACTCAAAGGTTTATCATTCACAATACACATCAAAGAAGAAGACACAAAGACTAGGCATTCAACCATGAATCAATCAACTCAAAGATAAGTAAGGGGTCCATAGACAACATGGAAAATCCTTATACTTCACTCATCATCCATGCACAGGAAAGTAGGGCATTTGAATCTATAGGATTTTAAACACCGAAGTGACGATCGTTGATTCGACTCCTGGCCAACTGCTCAGGTACGAACTAATGACTAAAGGGATAAGTGACAGAAGATAAAACCACATTCTTTTCATAATAATCAATAAAACCCACACATAGAAGTCATTGAAATCAAAATTTGGGTTCCCCAAGGGACTGTCATTCAACTCAAAGGTTTACCATTCACAATACAAATCAAAGAAGAAGACACAAAGACTAAACATTCAACCATGAATCAATCAACTAAAAGACAACTAAGGGATAAACAACAAGGCAAATTCTTACCCTTCACTCATCATACATGCACAGAAAATTAGAGCATTTGAATCTATAGGTCTATAAACACCAAAGTGATGACCGTCGATTTGGCTCCTGGCTGACTACTCAGGAAATGAATGATGACTAAAGGGATAAGGGACAGAATATAAAACCACAATATTTTCATAATAATCAATAAAAACCATAAATAGAAGTCATTGAAATCAGGAGTTGGGTTCACCAAGGGAAATCAATTTAGAAAAAACACCTAAAGTTACATAAAGGGACCTAATTGTACTATAAACTAAGGGATTTCTACATTGAGTGGATACCTACCCAAAATTAACTCAATATCATGTGCATATTCTTTGAACATGGTTCAATACACTAATACCACATATATATTCCTTATAACATTTCTTTAAGATTCATTAAAAGTTCCCTATGGTTGGATCCACTAAGAAAATGTATTAGAACATTTCTTTAAAATCCCTTAAAAATTCCTTATATTTGGATCCACAACGACCACATATAATGCAATGCATTAGAATCCCCAAAACAAAGAGTTTAATCTTCATAACCTCGGACACCCACTAATAACATAAGAAATCTTTAGTAAGTGGTGCACAACAAATTGTTATGCCTTTAATCTTGGCACATAAGAAATCATGCTTTACTAAGTGGTGCACTCTTATCTGATCATAGATTGGATAATGTTATATTATATAACATATGAACTATGCAAATGTTATATTATATATAGTTGGATCACTTGAGAGATTTAAGGACAAATTGTTGGGTAGTTGTGGATATCGTTGAACTAAATACATAACTGTGAAATACTTTATGGTCACCTAAAGTTAAATAAAGGGACCTAATTGTAATATAAACTAAGGGATTTCTACATTGAATGGATAACTACCCAAAATTAACTCAATAGCATGTGCATATTCTTTGAACATGGTTCAATCCACTAAGACCACATATATATTCCTTATAACATTTCTTTAAGATTCATTAAAAATTTCCTATGGTTGGATCCACTAAAAAAATGTATTAAAACATTTCTTTAAGATCCCTTAAAAATTCCCTATGGTTTGATCCACAAAGATGTAACATCCCTCTCTGGCGCACTGACAAAACTTATTCCTTGAGGACACTTGCTCGCAAGTGATCTGGATTTTTATGATGATAAACCACTTATCCTTGATAATGATGCATTATGATTGATGACATGATGTTTTACTATTGTTGTATACAGGCTCTATTGACTCAGTTTATTTGAGTGTGCAGGGTTTTTGACCTAGAGGATGTAGAGGCATCGACGGAACCCTTGGACTCCAGATTGAGTCAGGGAGTGTGATATTGAGTTGATTTATTTACCATGATGTTTATTGATTTGATGATATGTTGTTGACATGTTCTGACATGATGGTTGATGATGCAGGCTGACGATAGCTTGCCGACCAGACTCACATATGGAGTAAAGGTGCCACACATGATTTCCTGAGAGGTTGAGGGAGAGGTGTGGACAACAACCCTGACACAGCCTACTAGCACTCCCATCGTGGCTCGAACTGTAGGTTAACGATTACCTAGTTCGAGAGGATCCACGATGCCATGAGGGCAGATTGCGACAGTCGCTCACGATGATTCTAAGGGGTGCGCAATAAGGCGGGGGCCTTATTCCTTAGAGCCCTTAGTCTCCCACAAGTTCACCTGGCGGAGTGTTGACTCCAGGGGTTATAAATGTCTACCAATCCGTCAAGTCGGTGAGTGGCACCCTTCAAGCACGTGGTGCATCCTGAAGGGCACGTCTTGCTAAAGAAACACAAGTTGGCGAGTGGCACCCTTGGAGCACGTGGTGCATCCTGAAGGGCACGTCGCGCAACAGAAGCAAACAAGGCGAGTGGCACCCTTGGAGCACGTAGTGCGTCCTGAAGGGAATGTCGCATTGGGGATGATGATGAGACAACCTAGATGACCCTAAGACCTTAACGCATGATAAATTCTTACAACGCCTCCCCATAATTAATTGTCGCCCAGTTCAAATCTAAACCTAAATTTAAACCCCACTAAAACCCTCCTAGGTGTTAATTAAAGTCCTCTTAAAAATTAAAGGGGGTAAAGTAATGAGGGAGATAAATTAAGTGAAACCCATGGCTTTTAAATTATAAAGAAGAATTAAAATTATTAAAGTGTGGGAGTATAAAATCTAGGATTTTAGAAATACAATGAAAAGATTAATAAGTGCTTTATCATTTTGGGTTTAAAAAAAAATAAAAATAAAAATAAATAAATAAACAAAAAAAAAGAAAAAGGAAAGGACAATTAATAGAAATAAGGAAACTTGTATTAAAGGAAACTTAATATTGGAAAGTAGGAGACATAGGGTAAAAAGCGAAAAGGAATCAGCATTTAAGGAGTTACTAAAAATCATAAACTTCATTTTAGGAAAGTATTAAAAGCATGAGAGGGGATCTAGGAACCCTAGGAGAAATTTTAGGAGCGATTAAAGGGGGGGTGAGGGAATTGAGTCTTTTAATTATAAAAAAGAAATTAATTTTTGGAGAATCATGGGGATGAGTGACACTTGGACGGTAGAGAATTTTTAGAGGTTTGTCATAAAAATTTAATTAATAATGATTTAGGAAAGTAGGTGGGTCTCAAATTTCTATAAAAGAAGGGGGAAAAGAAGGAAGAGAGGGGAACGGTGAGCGTAACGTTATGCTGCCAGATTGTGACTTGACGGATTGCTTGTGGGGAGTTGGGTTTATCTCAGTTGTATTGGAGTGGTAGCTCAACCTTGGAGGTGAGCTGAGAAGATAGTCTTATCTCTGGATCTTGTGTGGCCCCTTTACGGCTCGGGGGGCTGAGGAAGAAGCAGAGTACTCCTAGTGATTGGCTGAGAGGTACCGGTGAGGTCGCTACGGTAGGCAAGAGGGAGCGACACGGAGCGCGGGAAGAAGCACGGAGCGTGGGACGTCCTCCGAAGCGGGCGAGAGGCAACGATATGAATTTTATTTCTGGTAGAGTAGATTGTCTAGTTATTCTCTTAGGCGATTATGATGCATTATATGTAAGATGTTGCTTCAGTTGTTGTGGTTCGTTTTCGTATGCTACGACGATATTGTTCTGGACTGTGTAAAGTTTTATTGTTGCGCGGGATCGAGTAAATTTTTAATTGAATAACCATCAGAGTTCCTGCACCCCGCGTTAGACTGTTGTCTAAAAACGAATATTAACCTCCCTGTTGTTGGTCACTATAATTGCTTAATTAATTTTAAACAACCAAGTGAAACATAAATTATCAACCCAGGGAAGTCTTTTATTTCAAAGATAACCACGCACAATATATGCTCAATT
>JZKD02S1627477.1:459842-479989 GCA_000966675.3 Picea glauca | reverse complement strand
CTCTTTTATTTCTATATTAGACTTTATTATCCAAAATGAATTATTCGTTATAATTATTCCTTTAGTCAAAGGGTCACTACAATTGGAAAATACCACCAAAGTGGGAGACTGGTTCCTTTTTTAGGAGTTTACAATGATAAGAGTCTATGGTTTAGAAGAGAAGCCATATCAAAAGTGAGTGTTGAATTTGGTAGAGAAGCCATATCAAGAGACTGAAAAAAATGAAATTCATTCAATTACTCACTAAAAATCCAAGCATATTAAATTAAATATTGATCAGATGAATTTCAAGGAAAAACCAAATCTACACAAGTAATCGCAAAGACTAAAAATTCGGCCATGAATCAATCAAATCAGAGATAAAAAAGGGATAGATGACAGAGGAAATTATTATCCTTCACTTATCATCCATGCACAGAAAAGCAGGTAATTTGAATCTATAGGTCTTTAAACACCGAAGTGACGACTGTCTATTCGGCTCCTGACTGACTGCTCAGGTACAAACTGATGACTAAAGGGATAAGGGACGAAAGATAAGAACAAAATATTTTCATAATAATAAATAAAACCCATAGAGAGAAGTCATTGAAATCAGAAGTTTGGTTCACCAAGGGACTGTCATTCAACTCAGAGGTTTATTATTCACAATGCATAGTCTATCAATAAAAATGCAGAGATGTACCCAAGTTCAAGCAATTAAAAATGCAGAGATAAATCGAAGTTTTAATCAATCAATCCATAGAGGTACTCACTCAGAAGAAGGTGCAAAGAATAGAAATTCATCCATGAATCAATCGACTCAAAGATAAGTAAGGGGTACATAGACAGCATGGAAAATTATTGTCTTTCACTCATCATCCATGCACAAAAAAGAATGGTATTTGAATCTATAGGTCTTTAAACACCAAAGTGATGATCGACGATTCGGCTCTTGGCCAACTGCTCAGGCACAGACTGATGACTAAAGGGATAAGGGACAAAAGATAAAACCATAATCTTTTCATAATAATCAATAAAACCCACACATAGAAGTCATTAAAATAAGAAGTTGGGTTCGCCAAGGGAAATCAATTCAAAACAACAACGATGGGATGGTAGATGCGAGATGGAATTAAGGGTTTAAAATGACTTGGGTGATTCTAAGTCAATTGAGGATCACATTTGGGATTCGATATGTGATTCCTTGTTTCCTCACATAGTTCCTACCATGTTTAAATTATAATAATTCAATTTTAAAGATGGATGAATGTTGAATTATTACTCTTTCTTTAATGAGGATTATTTGAAGTTTGATTTACTTTATTTATTTGTATGCATGATTAGTTGTGAACATTTTAATAATATGCATTAGGAACATCATTGGTTATTATAGGACACTACGTGTGGGATATGTGTGTGCTAACTATGCCTACATATCTAACACATACAATATTATGGTTCAATAAACACATTAGTTACTAATGTCTAGGTTATTAATGAATTAATTCATAAGTTTTCAATTTGAACTTATATTATATGAATATAAATATCATCAATAAGATAAGTATTCAATAACTTTGGTCAATATGTGTGATGTAATATTATATGAATATAAATATCATCAATAAGATAAGCAGTCAATAAGTTTGATCATCACTATAAGTAATTTTTAAATTGTCTTCAATATTAAGTTATATTAAGATGAGGTGGAGCAAATGGAGAAAATGTAATATTGGGAGGCTTTGTTGGAGTTAGAAATATAGAATGAGAGCAATCATGACAATAATTTCAAATGTAAGTGCATCATAGCCTATTGTAAACATAGTAATCTGACTTTTAATGGGATATATATTTTGAAGAAAATGCAATTGAGTGAGTCTTAATTATGACAAAATTAATGAAATTTGACCTTCTCTATATTGAATTAGTTTGAAATTTCCTAACTTTATAGCCTTTCTCCATTAACTTTATATTTATATACCCATTTTAATAATTATATTATGTTTCATTTACCTAGAACTATTTATAAATAGGATAACAAATATGGTCACACGAAGATGTTAATACATTCCTATATTCATTCTTATAGATGTCACAAAGTCATATATAGGTGTGTTTCCTTTATAGATGGACATATGGAAAGGAGTTGTTAAGTGACATATATATTACACTATAACAGTTTGTCATAATAGATCATACCATAGTTTCTAAAATCAATTATATGTAATGTTTTGCTTTAAAATTAAGATTTAATTTACTATTTGGATAAGAAAACAACATAAAATGATTAAGAAAATAACATACCAACCATGAACAAAATTAACATACCAATCATGATCAGAATTAACAGAATTAATTATGTTCTATTTCTATCATATTTAATTCAGATTTAATTATGTTAATTCTGTCATTTTTCATAAAATGACAACAAATCCAACAAAGATCAGAAACACACATCAGTTTAGATATGTATTACTCTTATTTATAACAACATATCAAACACACATCATAGAACATGAAAAAATCTTCTTGTATGAGTCATAACCCTATATTATGTTGAGATCATATAGATGCATATAGTAGATTATCAAAAGTTGAATGTAAAGGATGTTGTTGTATTTGTATTAGTACTGAGTTAGAACCAATCCCAAAAATATGAAAAGGTATAAGAAGTGCATACATGTAACGTATGAGCACAACCAATATAGGTATTATTCATATCCTATATTAGGAGTAGGATCATAATCAATAAGAATGCAACATCAGTGTCATTATGAACAAATATGATGGAATTACTTCTAAGCAAAGAATGTAGTGTAATTCAGTTTGTTCACAAGGCTTGTTGTGGTCTCATATCATATTAGCTCATTAATTCATCAAGTTAAACCCTATACAGTTAGCCGGTATGATTACAACAGGTTTGATTCATGGTTTTGTACACTTCCTTTATCCTTATTGTTTCCATGATTGTAATTTTTAACTAAAAAATTAAATTAGCAATAATATTAGCAGAGAAGTGGAGTTTTTTTCAACGTTGTACTAATTTTTCTCCTATTGCAGCAACTACTATAGACATATTTTTGTATTTCAAGATTTTTGTTAGGTCTGTTAAATATTGTGATATGTACTAGGTCCTTTATGGTGATATTTCTTTACAGTTGTTGTCAGAGTCTAATTTTGTTCAGTTTGGGCACTATTTAGGGTAGTGGTGGCCCTGTAGCAGTCATGCCTAGCTCTTGGTATCATTGTTTATAGTTAGAATAGATAGTTTCTTTCCTTCCCTAAAGTTTACATTCTCTTTAGGGCTCTATCTATTTTCTGCAACTCTGTCTATTTGCTTAGCAGTTGTATGGATTTCATATGGAACTGGGCCTTTGTTACTAGTTGTAGATCTAATTGTCTTGTTGGTTGAGTTACTACACGGACATGGTCAAATATGGCCCTGTCCATGTACATTGACATGCCCAAATTTGGGATTGTCCCTATACATGGACATGACCATATTTTTCCATGTTCATGGACAGGGACAGGTCTAAATTCGGGCCTATCCCTGTACATGGACTGGGCCGAATAAGGCCTTGTCAGCATTCTAAACTAAAAATTTTAACTAAAAATTTCAATTTTCTAAAATTTAAACATTTAAACATATTTGAAATTCGGCCCTGTTTACAAATTGAAAATTTGGCCCTATTTAAAAATTGAAAATTCGGCCAGGTTTAAACACATTTGAAACATGTTTAAAAATTCAAAATTTAAATTTATTTAAACATAAGGGATAGAGCCATATTCGACCCTGTCCATGTACAGGTACATGCCTCAATTCAGGTCTGTCACTGTACATCGACAGGGTCGAATAAGGCCCTCTCAAAAATAAAAAATTAACTTCTAAATTATAAAATTATATTCGACAGAGATATATTCTAAATTATAAAATTAACTTCTAAATTATAAAATTATTTTTTACAGAGCCATATAAAATTATTTTTGATAGAGCCATATTCGGCCCTGTCCATGTACAGGTGCAGGCCTGATTTTGGGCCTAACACTGTACATGGACAGGGTCGAATAAGGCCCTGTCAAAAATCAAAAATTAACTTCTAAATTATAAAATTGAAATAGAAATTTAAAATTTAAACCAGAAATAGAAATTTAAAATTTAAATTCTAAAATTCCAAAATAACTTCTAACTTCTAAATTCTAAATTCTACATGGGCACAGCCAGATAAGGCCCTATCAACATTCAAACAAAATTTCTAAACTTGAATTTTTAACTAAAAATATATTTTTTCTAAAAATTTAAACAACTTTGATATCCGTCTTTGTTTAAAAAATTAAAATTCGGCCATGTTTTAAAGTTTAAAGTTTAAACACATTTAAACATAACGAACAGGGCCATATTCGGCCCTATCCATGTACAGGTACATGCCCGAATTCGAGCCTGTACCTGTACATGGATAGGGCTGAATATGGCCCTGTCAACAATCTAAAAAATAAAATTAAATATAAATTCTAATCTACAATTCTACTCTAAAGCTAAATTAAAAATCTAAATTCTAATATATAATTCTAAAATACACATACCTGAAAGAATGCTCGCTGCTCCAACGTCCATCGTCCGTCTGCTCGTCCGCTCTCCGCAAACGCCAACATCACCACCGCTCTCCGCAAACGCCAACAACACCACCGCTCTCTGCAAATGCCAACAACACCATGCCTACAACACACACCTACAACACCAAACGCCTACAACACCACGCCTACAACACCACGCCTACAACACCAAATGCCTACAACACACGCCTACATCACCAAACGCCTACAACACACGCCTACAACACAGGCTTGTAGAACCAAACGCTCTCTGCACAACAAACTATGAACTCACAAAAACTATTGCAGGGGCGATGTGCTGGTAATATATAAACATTTGTTCAGACGAACAAATCTTTCGGCCGAAATACTCTTTCGGCCGAAATACTCTTTCGGCCAAAATAATCTTTCGGCCGAAATAATCTTTCGGCCAAAAATTTATTTCGACTGAAAAGAGGTTACCGGATGAAAAAATATTCATCCGTATAAAATTGTACACGAAAATCGAGGGCGTCGCCAAGGTGTCGTTCAATTTGACGTTCAAATTAGGTTCGGTCGAAAGAGTTTTCGGCTAAAAAATAGTACTTTCGGTCGAAAAGAAAATTAGTTCGGCCGAAAAAATGATTTTCGGAATTTTGAACACCCGATTGTCACAAAAGTGTAACCCACCTTCATGATTCCACCCACGTGATTTTTATTTAATGTGATTCAACCATATTTGTTGCACCAATAACGTGCTAACTTCACAATCACACCAATATGTATGATAGACACATACATCGATGATAAATTGACCTAACTTTTAATAAAATATTATTTTAAAATTATTAAAAACAAAGTAGATTTAATGTGTATTTTACCTCTACACACATTGGTGCACAATGCTACATGGTGCACTAAATTATGTTTAATATATCAAATTAAAATATTGATTTAAAGAAAACAATTAAAAAAAATATTACTCATGAGCCCTATACCTACAAAATTATCATGTTATTGAGCTAACATAACAATCATGTTGGTGCACACAAAAGACACACACCAACATTAGTTCACACACATTTGTAATAAAATGGTGGTTTAGAAAAGGAAAAATATTACCAATGTTCCTTGCACCTATAAATGCATTGATGCATGGCCCATCAAATTAGATTTAAGTACTTTGAATTAAAATAATGGCTTTAAAAAATAATGAAAAAAATTTAGCAGTGTGCCCTATCTATCTCATTGTAGCACCGATGTACCAACTTAATAATAACATTGATGTGAACAATACACATTTGCATCAATGTTTGGTTACATGCACGTGTAGTAAAATATGAGTTTCAAAAAAATAATTTAAAAAAAAATATTGTCAGTGCAAGTGCATTGAAATATATGTTGTGACAAATTAGTTTCAAATTTTTAAAATTAAATTATTGGTTTAAAAAATAATTAAAAAAATACTACTGATGCACTATATAAATTAACATTTATATTTTTGCTACTTTAACTTAACAATAGCAGTGATGTTCACCAAAGACATTTTGTTACTTTAACTTAACAATAGTAGTGGTGTTCACCAAAGACATGTGCGTCAACATTACATTGTACACACCTGTAGTAAATAATTAATTTTCCAAAAATATAATTAAAAATTATTAATGATGCATACGATACCTACGAATGCATCGATACATTGGGATATTGGGTGCACTATAGTAGGGTTAAAGAAACGAAAGAAAAAAAAATACCAATCCATAATTTCATTTGTAACTTTCTTTAATTCTTCAAGCCATATAACATTATTGTTCACCATCTACCTACAATTGCTTATTATGTGGTGCTATCAGTTTCCAAAGGTTTTTTGTTCTTTCACTTTCATGATGGATTTGGTTCATTTTAAAGTTTTGCAAAGAATTGTAGATTTTTTTTTTCTACATAATAACCATGTCTTCCTAGTTGAAAAGAGACTAAATAAACTAATTTGTATGCCTTAATTTACATTTTTAGCAATTCAAAATTTAAAATTTGGCTTTAATTTGACTGTTTTCTAATTTTTTTTTAAATCCATGTGGTGCATCATGTGCATTCGACCCACACATGTAACATCCCCAGCCACCAACAGTGTCAGGCGATGCCACTACTCAACTCTGACTTAGTTGTGATACCAAATTGTAACGTTGTTGACCATTCAACATGCCGACTAACACTACCATGCGAAACATTCACATATAAATATATAGCGTGCATTCTAATCAAAATAAGACACATAACACATAGTTACTGCTACCATACAAATTCAAATGTAATAGACAATAATTCATATACGCAACAGAATACATGATAAAATTCAATCATCACAAGCATCCATAATATAAAATTAAGCACACAAATGATACTTATCTTTCAACTAGAATAACACCACCAACTACGCGCAAACCTTCCACAAACCTCCCATCCATAGACCACGCTGCTCATCATGCTTACCAGTGGGTCACCTCCAAGCTGGGACTAAGCTCCATCTAGGGAAAGGGAATCCTAGACTAGGCTGAGGTTACAGGAAACTGCACAATGCAACCAAAAGGATTCTCTTCGGGAGCCTTCTTACACCCACTAATCACGAAATCTCATTCCCCACATGCATATTCCACACGGGAGTATACACCTTCACTATCACACAATCCATCGACTACTTCACCTCCCTCTCAAGGTCTCGGCAATAGGCCGGATCAGGAATTCTCATAGCTCTGTAGCTGGTGCTGGACTCTCTTTGGGAGAAAACCACTTCCCAACAAACTCTCTCACCTAGAGAGAGCTACTCACAAGCCTGAAAACCTGCCTCTTCTACCACGGGCCTGCCAACCTGCTTCTTCAACTACTTTCAACTTAATTTCTGCAAGGTGAGGATAACAACAACAACACTAGCAATTCGGATAACTCACGAGTGACAACAACAAAAAGAATTTGGGTATGGACATCCAAAAACAAAAACAGCTCACACTAAGACACAACAAGGCTCAGTAAGAAACAACTGACAACAACAAGCCACACTCATTCAAGGAACTGCGTGGCTGCAACAACCAACAGTTATGACACAACACAACTCAAACATTTGCAGGGCTCTCAGACTTCATAGAAGACGTGGATCAGTCTGCAGTTCTCCCTAGGTTCACAGGACACACAGGTCGATTTTTCCCACTTCCTGTGAGTGGTTTCTCAAGTGACCGCAGATGTACAGAGGTCGGTGACAGAGACCAACGAGTTCAAACAGAGAATGGGAAAATGGAAGCACAAACAACCTTCACTATGTGCAGTTATGCATATGCAGATGTAAAGGCCAAAAACGAGTTTAGGTGGAGGATGGAAGAATGGCCAGCAAACTCAGGCAAAGGATGATAGAATGGGGAGCCAACCCCCAACACAAGATGACTCTTGGGTTTTAGCTGCATGAGCCTAGGTCGACACCTATCTTCCTGGAGTTGCATGCACTCCACTTCTCATACATTCCTTTTCCATGAAATTAGGACAACACTTGGTCAATTTTCTACCTTATCCTTTTAGGAAATAATAATAAATTATTATCCCCTTTAGAGGTAACCCCCTAGCTTAGCCCCTAGGCCCAAACCTTCAACCCCCTTTCCCTTACCCATCCTTATGGAATCTTATTCTCCCATCACTCTTTCTTTGTGGTCAGTCTATATGCAACAATGTTTTTATATTAACAAAGTGCATAATTACATGTACAAAACAGGCTCTTGGCCTTTAACACCTAGGCTCTCCAGCCTACTTGCACATAATCTTACCAACTTACAATTTCTTAGCTCACCAGCCTACAAAACATGTTTACAATACACATATATAACTGGGGCTCATCCTTGGGGATATTACAATCCCCTCCCCTTATTTTTGCATTATCCTCGGTGCAACTTACTTACACATATATAATTCAAAAATTCTTCAAAAGCTCCAAGATTCAGCTATTGGAAGCCCATTATCAAACTTTACTTTCAAGCACCAATTATGGTATCCATACTCCAACTGAAACTGGATTTCTCTATTCCATAGAGTTCCTTCAGGAAAGCATTCAACTTATCATTCCTTATTACATGCTTCATTTAAACCTCATTGAAAGCACTGAATGATTGTAGATCCATGATGTTCCATCCATTGATAAAGTCTCAGCAATGTTATGACTCCACAGACATAAACACTTTGCTCATACACCTATTCATTCATAAGCAATATTAGAACATACATGCAATATATATACATGCAATTCTAATAACATTATAACCTGTATACGAATTACGAGATACATAGCATAGAATGAATAAACAAATGATACTTATGTTTTGATTGAGAAGACTTCCATATCCACATGGTCTAGTCCAAGGTACCAAACCCCAGCAGCATTCCAACCAATGGTCTCTCTTCCTCACATGCCTGTCCCACCCCAGGAGTGTGCACCTTCATTGTCACACAGTCCATTGGATGTTACACATCCCTTTCCTTGGGCTTCAACAACAGTCCAGACCGGAAGTCTTAGAGAACCTTGGCTCGAGGAGTTCCAACTTCCCTCAGAGGTCTCCAATCGACATCTTCCCCGAGATACTCTTTGTAGTAAACATTCTAACTTTTATCAACATCATCTCATCTGCATCACCCACATCCAGTTATCATGAGAGAACATAAAATAATTCATTTAGGAACTCCAACTTAGTTCAAAAAGGAATTCAACTTTTTCCCCAAAACATGAAACTCCATTTCATAATTCTTCTTGGTTGTTTCCATATTATGAATGCAACCATCATTGTGGTTTTCCACAGGCACCAAACTGCATACCACTTTTCCTGTAATGCTTCATCTTGCATACTGCCAACAATTTGTCAGTATTTCATGTACATCATAATTCAATTGCAATATGTATAGAACCATATGCAGTGAACTTAGAATTGTTTGCATCTAGCAATTCAATCATAATTACCGAACAATTTAATAAAATAGAATGACTTGTCATTCTATGCATATGCATGTTCACAGTAATATATGTAAGTTCATTACTTCTTTTTCTGAACAAGAAAATTTCTCGTAGTCAATGCTCATGTGACTACTTGACTTGCAAATTTCCTGTTGCAATGTCTAGCAACTCCTAAAATGTGCTTAGCTTCATGAGTCCACAACATTTTAGTTGTTAATAACAATTATTTCCATGCAATAATATATATGCATGTACTTACAAAACATATTCAACCATTGCATTTAGTATACAATTCTATCACTTACTATACATGAGTGCAATTATCCATGCATACTTATTCAGTGCACCTTGCATTGAATTACATAATGCTCTTTATCTCAGTCATGTATCTCACCATCCATGAGTTGGAATTCTGTCCAATGTGTTGACACATTCTCCACACACTTCCTATTGTCTTTCCAATCAATTGGATTCCTTCCTTTTCAACCTGAACACTACACCAAGAATATAATTATGTGGTGTTGATTAGTGTTAGAAAAAAGGTTGCAGCCCAATTTTTATTTAAAGGTAGGAAGATTTTGGTACCTCTGTGGCTCATAACCTTTCCATATCCATACCTTGCCATATCCAACTATGTCCTAGTCTTATACATGACTAACTTATTGGAATTCATTCTTATAACAAGTTATTATCTTTTAATTCTTTGGTTATTAGTTCATAACCTAATTAACATGACATTCTACTATGTTAGTGTGTGCATTTAGAAGCTAAAAAACTTTGAATTAATACAGGCCTCCAGCCTTTACCACATCCAGTGGTATGCATTCAATAATATAATCACATGATTTTATTAAATAACTCTGGCTGAGGAAATTCTTACCTAAATTTCCTTTCAACAATTATGAAAAAATAGTAATAAAAACTCATACATGCATGACTGCCATTAATAAATTTGATGTTACCTGAAATTTCGATGGCAGTAGAAGCTTTCATGATTCTTTTATCAAACTTATAACCAACACTTCAGCTCTATGTTTCTTCCCTCCTTATGCAACAACATCACCAAAAACACTTGCAAACATGCAAGCATTCTTTCCTTTGGCTGAATCAACAAGTCATAGCATACTTGCTACCACAAACATTGCAGCAACTTCTTTTCCATGCACAACTTTTCCTTGTTGATCCCATAAGTATTCAATTCTTCTCGCATTCCTGAATCTTCTTGTACTCTCATTGTAGTCACTGTACATGAATATTTCTTCCCTAAGCACTTTCGACACAGTGCCCCTACCACACCGGGGTCTGTTGACCTCTCGGTCAAAGGATATTTCAATATTCTAAGTCGAATTGACTCTTCGGGCTCGTGATTGAACCCCAAAAAATTATACACAGGCCCCCTTTTATCCTTTAGGCACAGTTCTTGACAGACCTGTGGTCTTATTCTTGCATGCTTCCAAAACTCCAAGTTTCAAGCGCTAGCCCCTTTTTCATTAGCCCTTTCCTTCATATGACTCTGGGCTATGACCTCATGGAAAACTCTGATTGTGGGCATGGGAAAGAATGGTTTTAGGCCAACCCTCTTTTTTCCTGCAATTCACCTCGAGCTTCCATTCATCACTTTGTTAAAACCATGGTATAAATTGTGACCCGCTCTCAGACTTTTAACATCCGAGCAAGTTTTGGCTCCACAATCTAGCTCGTCCATCGACCTCCAACCCCTTGGTGATGATGTGCAATCAATGGCTACTTTATATCCTCCATTTTCTACCTTCTTTCCCCCTTCCACACATGATCCCATGTCTACACGATCTATCGACACGTAGCTCCCTTCCAAATCGATGGCTATGGTTGATTCCGACTCTCCATCCCTTGAGAGTTTCAATTCTCAACTATCTGCTTTTCCCTGTATGACAATATTCCATAGTGGAAGATCTAATGACACTTTTCCTCAACAATTAGACGGTTATGATGGCCTTAGGGAGTTCTCACGTCTCAACACACACAAATATCCAGAGTGAATTTCCCCGGAGGGACAGATCTTCTACCACGTGTCCTATCCAAATCAAAGGCCTTGATTCTCTTCATAAATTTAGCTCTTTCTGACCAAGACCAGATAAATGGTCCTTTGATATCCTCCTCCATCAATGATCGAGATCTCCTTTGGGACTTCGACGCTTTCACCCTTTACTTTCCTCCAGAATGCTTCATACCTGGAGTTTCAGATCTGGCGCTATGCGTCCACTTTCAAATCAACGACCAAGATTTACTTCGGTTGTTTCTCCTCCTCCTTGTCCACAAACTTCCGAAGTTGTGGATCTTATGCCACCTTTCCTCCTTGACAATGGGCGGTCCTAAATCACTTCGGGATTTTGACAAGTCCACTTCTCCAACGCACAAAAGGGTTAAGTCTTGTGCACTTACCTCCGGATCCAATTGTTGTTGGTCCTTCGTGCTCATACCTAACGGATGGGATCCGTTCTACGCTTCCTTTGTTCTATTGGACGTTGATCTAATGGTCTAGTCTCCTCCCCACAACCGATCTGATGGCTTTTGTCGCTCCTCCTCCTGAGATTTTGACTTTTTCTGCCTTGGAATATTTTGTCAGTGTTCAAAGGCTTCAGCCTTTGACGTTTCTCCTGCGAGTCTGCCTCTTGGATATCATCTTCACTCTTGTAAGAGTTATCTCTTCTGAGATTTAGGACTTAGAATGAGTATGTCTCCCAGAAATTCCTTGCATTATCTCTTCTGATATTTTCGGTTTACTTAGTCTCCTAAGGGTCTCGACCCTTCTATTTCCTTTCAAAGAAAAGCTTTGTGCCCTCCTGACAACCTTCTGCTCAAAACACACCTTGTTGAGCGTTTTCTACAGAGTGTTCAACAGGTCTGTGAGTTTCTTCCTCTGACACTCTTCTCCCTGAACTCGACAAAGAGTTCTCTCTATGTACACTTTCACTCACTCGATGCCCGCCTGGCAGAGACCTACAGAGTTCTCAGTGACTCTATCTCTCTCTCAACTCAACACAGAGTTCTCCCTGTACACTCCTTGCACCTCTACTAATGAAGGTTCAACGATACCTCTCCTGAGCTTCTATGAGGTTAACTTACCTCTGTCAATGCACTCCTTGTGGACAATGTGCACTGCTTCCACTCGAAAACTCAAAGAAGAGAAACAATTGAAACTTATTCAATACTTCAACAATTTACACATTCAAACCAATCTGATTTAATAAAACATTCAAATTTCATTTTATTTCTGATCTCTTCTCTGCTCTGTAATAATTTTCAGGCACTAGCCCCTTTCTCTCAGTCCCCAATCCATGTGATCACGGCCATTACCAAGCGCTAGATCACTAGATTCTTACTCGGGCCTTCGGCTTCAGAAGATTCCAAAGCACCACACAACAATCTCTCAGAGTTCTGGATTACCGAACTCGCGAAGTAGGGCAGATAAACCGTCCATGACTATCCAATATCCGACGGATGACACTCAATATGGAACCTCAGGTGTCTCAGTTCCAGGTCTTTGGGTCTTTGGGACTTCGAAACTTTGGAGGATATCGCATCCACACATCCGAACTGTTAATCTCTGAACATTCCCAATAACCCTTGGTGATGTCATTACGTCACATCGATGAGCTCTCTTCCAATTGTGGGGGCATGCAATGACGGTTTGGAGTAACCCGCCTTTCATCCCACAATTCTTCTAACGTTGACACATAACCCCTCGGTGAAATTGGGGTTTGGATTGTGGGACTTCCTTGGATAATTAAGTCCCATGCCATTTGGATCCCCGCAATGCCTCTTAGTCGTCGATCTTGATGTATCATGATCAACACCAGTGTGGGTCCTCCCAACTTTAACTGTGTTATGTAACCTCGGGTCCCTCTAACCATGATCATACAGAGTTCCATGTGGAGAAATAATAGCGTCTGACTCATGGACCACTCAGATGGGTGTCACATGTCACGTTCCATATGGAATTTCAACCTTCCATGGGTTCAAAACCCATTGACACAGTGCACACATCCACTGTGTCCACGTCCATCAAAGTGACATCTGTATGACTCACTACTTTGGCTCTTCAGGAGCTCTCGTCCTTCACTACTATGTTTGGCCTTTTAACATTGGCTTGATCCAATAGTCGAGCTCTCCTCTCCATATCTACGATGTAGATCCACTTCAGAGCTTCGGGCTTTGACCCTTCTCTTGTTTCCGCCATCAGAATTTACTGAATTCAAGAAATACGAAGGGATTCTGGTTTAACTCCTTTGCACCTTCCCTAGATCTGACGGTCGTAAGGGATTTCCCTTCCTTTTGAACAAATCCTATGGCGCATAAAAAACTTTGTTACTTTGAAGATTTCCAAAGGAATTCATGGCTAACTGCCTCGCAACATTACCAGATCTGATGATCATGAAGGATTCTCCTTCTCTCGAACAGATCCTAAGGTCCACATTACTCTGTAGCCCAACACCACTTATGTCATGGTTTTACAATACCACTATTCCTCTTGAGCTTCGTAACACAATCAAGGTAACTTCTTGGCACTCAGGAAGGTTTTGAGGTTCGAAATTGGTCCTCTAGACACAATTTCCTCTTGAAAACTTAGGTCCAATGACCACTTATCCATCCCATCTAGGTTCGGCATTAAAACCTTGACTCTAAACTCGAATTTTGTCTACTTTGACAATAATTCTTTCGAAAAAAATTCTTCATTTTCCACTAACATGGCCCATCCAGGCTTTGTGTTGAAAACCTTGGCTTTGATACCAATTTGTAACATTCCAACCACCAATAGTGTCAGGTGATTCCACTACTCAACTCTGACCTCGTTGTGATACCAAACTGTAACGTCCTTGACCATTCAACAGGCTGAGTAACACTACCACACAGAACATTCACATATAAATATATAACATGCATTTTAATCGAAATAAAACACATAACACAGACTTATTGCTACCATACAGATTCAAATGTAATAGACAGTAACTCATATACACAACAGAATACATGATAACATTCAAGCATCACAGACATGCATAATATAAAATTAAGCACATAAATTATACTTATCTTTCAACTGGAATAACACCACCAATTACGTGAAGACCTTCCATGAACCTCCTTGCCATAGACCATGCTGCTCATCATGTTCAGTAGTGGGTCACTCTAAGCTATTATTAACTACCAAACATATGATAAGGAATTGTATGAGTTGGTACAAAGTTTAAATAAATGGAAGCATTACTTAATGGGAAAGGAGACAATAATTCATACAAATCATTAGCCATTACAATATATTCAATCAAAAACTAAGCTACAAACTTCACGAGACCTCAGGTGGATGGGTTTTCTATGACAATTTCATCTGGTAATCAAGTACAAGAAGGGTGTTCATAACAAGGTTGTCGATATGTTATCAAGACTAGTAATTAATGCATCAACAATACTCAGGTATAATCCTTTAGAAAATGAAAGTTATCCTGAACAATATGCTAGGGATAATGACTTTAAAGAAGTATATGATGCATTAACTTGCAAAAATCAATAGTCGGATTATTATATGCATGAAATTGTATTATATCATCTTGGAAAATTATGTATACCGAGAGATGAAAGAGTAAATGTAATTAGATAATCTCATACATCTCTTATCTCTAGTCATTTTTTGGTTGGTAAGATAGTAGAACAGTTACAAACATATTTTTATTAGCCTCAAATGCACGAGACAGTTTCCATGTAAATCAAAGGGTGTCTCATGTGTGCCACAAGTAATCCTAGCAATAGAAAGATGGGGCTATATACACCACTTCCAGTACCCTCACATCCATGGGAAAGTATCTCCATGGACTTTGTAGGGGGGTTGTTGATGTCAAGGACAGGTCATGATTATCTATATGCAATGGTGGACAAAGTCATCAAGATGTGTATTCTAATGCCATGCAGGAAACATGTCACATCTGAACAAAAAACACAGATGTTCTTTTCTAATGTATGGGTTCATTTTGGACATCCTACATATATTATATTAGATAAAGACTCTCACTTTTTGGGAAATTTTTGGTCTCATTTATGGGAGAAAATGGACACTAAGTGTAGCGTCCCTCGACCAACGACCCCGACCGGGTAACACTACCAAAGCAACCTTTTCTTTTCCTTTATTTCTCTAATACCATTTCTATGACATTCTCAGCCTTAAACAACAGACCATGCCATTCCACCGAGTAACTTTGCAGAAATAATCACATATAAAACTTAATCGGAAGATAGAGATAACATCTAGTATTCACACATATAAATATATATCTATCTAATGCAATTAAAAAGATGCCAATACTCTACTCATACACTTGTTCATGCGGAAGAAACATCAGCACCTACATGCAACATATATATACAGGAATTAATCATTAATTATAATGCGAATACAAATACAAAGCATACAACAAACAAATAATTGGTACTTATCTTTTAATAGGTGACCATCGACTGCGTGCAGATCTTCCACGAACCTCCCAGCCTTAGACCACGCTGCTCATCATGCTCAGTAGTGGGTCACCCCCGAGCTAGGACTAAACTCCACCGGGAAAGAGATATCTAGGCTTGGCAAGGACAACAAGGAAGTTGCATAGAACACCAGGAAGGATCTTTTATCCTGGGAGCCACTTACGCCCACAACCCACATACCCTCATTCCCCACACGCTTTCTCCACCCCAGGAGGGTACACGTTCACTAATACAACTCCATCGGCGACTACACCTCCCTTACCTTGGGCTTCAACAACAGGCTTGACCGGAAGTCTCAGAGTACTGTAGCTACTACGGGACTCCCTCCAGGAGAAATCACTTCCCAACAAACTCTCTCACCGGGGAGTGTTGCTCACAATCCTGAAAAACAGCTTCTTAAATTCATATCTTATGTCAAACAGACACAGGTGATGTCAACAACAGAATTTAGATAACACACAGGTGAAGTCAACCAAAGAAAATGGGTATGGACACAGAATATGACAGCAAACCAATATTAGCCAAAAATTCGTTGGCAACAACCACCAACCTCTATGACACAACATGACTCAGGAAAAATACAATTTCATCGGGCTTCACAAGAAATACATAGGACAACTCCAGTGTCTACAGGTTACACTGGCACGTGCATCAGTGGGGATTATGGCTCTCTTCCCAGGTCGCTAACCTTGCGAGAGTGTCGATGCCATTGTAAACTATCATGACATTCATGAGAATATTGAGACTGGTGAGTGAGTGCCCCCCAACGAGATGACTTTCCCACTTAAATCTTGATGCGCCCAAGTTGACACATGTCTCCCTGAAGCTGCATGAGATTCGCTTAACACTCATCCCCCTTTCCCCCGAGAACTTAGGACAACATGGCTATATTAAACCTTAGCTTCTAGGAAATAATAATATAATAGTATTCCTTTAGAGGTAATCCCTCTAGCTTAGCCTCTATTCCTAGACACTTAGCCCCTTCCCCACCTAGTGGAGCATAGAAAAACATAACTCTTTCTTCATGGAGGGTCTACACGCAACAGTGTAATTTTATTAATGATATGTGTGTATTTACACATACAAAATCAGGCTCATTGGCCTTAACATCTGGCTCACGAGCCTAATAAACACATATGTCTCTCAGCTTATAACCACTCGACTCACCAACCTATAAGCATAATTACAATTCAGCAGGGGCTCGGCCTTGGGGTGATACACTAAGTTGAAGAAGACCATGACTTTTCATCCTTAGAAAGATGGACAGACGGAGGTGTTAAATAGAACAATGGTACATCTACTTTGAGGATACTGCATCAAGCATCCTAAATTAAAGGATGAACAATTTCCTTATATCCAGCCTGTCTATAATCATTCCATGCATTCATCTACTCAAAAAACATTTTTTGAAGTATGTTTGGGGTACTTTCTTAAATCACCTATGGAATTTGTTTTTGGAGAATTAAGTAAAGAAGATGAACAAGGTGATATAGATAAAGCTAAAAGATTCATATAGAATATTCAACAGGTACATCAAGCAGTGCATGAACAATTGGAGAAGAGCCAAGCCAAGCATAAGGAAAGGAACGATAAAAATCTATTTGATCATCAGTTTGAAGTTGATGATCAAGTATGGCTACATATCAACAAATATAGAATGAAAGGTGAAGGTAAAAATATAAGGTCAATCCGATATGGTCCATTCAAGATCTTAGAAAAGATTGGAACTAATGCCTTTCGTTTGGATCTACCAGCCTACATGCAAATGTATTCAGTGGTAAATGTTGAGAGTTTGAAGCTTTATGAGCCTCCTATGATTATGGATGAAGATGAAAGTATTCAAGTTCCATTAGTTGATGATTTTTCTCCAAAATATTTGGATGAACTACAGGAAGATTTCATTGTCGATAGAAGGATCATAACTTCAAAGTGAGGTGATGTTGACTATCTTCGAGTTGGTCTTAAAGGGGTAAAACCAAGTAAATCCAAATGGATGGAGATCAAAAGGGCGAGGGAACTCTACCCTAACTTAGTTGTTGAATAAAATTTTGGAGGTACAAAAGTCTTTCTAATGGTGAGAAGTGATCTAGGAGGATCCGAGAATGATCATAGAGGTCCAGAAAGATCTGAAACATCCATAGAGGTCCAGAATAGTTTAGAAATGCTAAAAATTCAAATTCATAAAATCATCTAGAAAATTCCCTCAATGCATAGATCTCTTCATCATATTTCCAATGATGCAAACATCTCGTCAAACAGAGCTCGTATGCAAAAGTTATTAGCATTCAAAGTTCCAGTCAACCTAGTCAAAGGTCAAAGTACAAGGCAAATAAAGAAGTGCCATGTGTCACCACTACAGGGGTGATATGTGGCACCTAATTGGTAGCTAACTGGGTAAGGTACAATCCAACTATAGGTTGGCAAGTGGTTCAATCACGTGATGACAAGTGGCTCCAATCATAGTTTGACATGTGGCATTGAAAGAGATAATGAGAGGTCGCCACATGGCGACCCCTCATTGGCCAATATTGGTGCAATTGTGTAAATGTTTTTCACTAGCGAGGTTCAACCACATGACCTCACAAAGACTTCATATAGCCCTTCATAACAACAAGCCACACAATGGTTCTTGTTATTTATATGACAAACTATATAACAACCATGTAACCAACACCATATTGAGGAGGGGGCTTAACATACATTTCATGTGGGAGTATATAACCATGTGTTATATTATAACAATATATTATATTGTTATAAACATATGAAAACATACCAAAGAAAATTGCATGGAGGTTTTTCATATATATAGTATATATATAACAAATAACAAAAAGGCCAATGGAATATGAAGGTTGGTTGGAATGGAACATATGAACCGCCAAATATAGGATGACTTGTATAAGCTCTGCTAACCAACTATCCACCAAATTTAGTTGGTTAGCAACTACACTGTAATTATAGTTAAAGAGTAACATAAAATCCGGAATATGGTTAATAAACCAACCAACTTGTATTTAATTACTCCACAAATTTTGGGAGGAATGTTAGAAGGGGCACCTATTTAATGGCATGCACCCGAAGGCTATACACACACAATTTTTATGCAGAGACTTTAGTCTTGTAAAGCATTCCAAGAGTAAGAAGGGTATGAGGCTACACCGTAAAACGTGTTGGGGGTCACCTTAACAAAATTTCAAGTATTTTACATCATTTTTGCATGAATTTTCACGAGGAATTTAACAATGCACTATGTTTCTCCATTTGAGCAACATGTAAAAATTTCATTGTAAAACGCAAGCATTTGAAGTTTTACGGCATCTAGGGTGGGTATGTGTGGTATCTTTTTGGAACTGCAAATGCATCAAGAATCAGGTTGTTAGGAATATATAATGGAATTTCTAGGTGATAGTTTTTCCCAGGGAAGTGAGCTATTGTTGTGAGTTTCCTCTTACAACTAACATCTCTGGAGTCCCCAACAAGAGATATTCATATCCAACCTAAGTTGGAACAAGAGATATTCATATCCAACCTAAGTTGGAGCCCTAGAGGGAAGTGGGAATGCCTAGGGTACTATGAGAAGTGAAGGGGGGTGTCATTAATTAGGTTGTGAAAATTGAGGGGAAGACAAATCGTGGATAGGGATAGCTGTAGGGAAATTATCTTTTTGTAGGTCATATTGGGCTTTGAGTGGACAAAAGAGAGACACGCCTTTCTTGTGGATTTGTGATCGCATCTTGGAGGATTTGATGTTGATATTTGGAGCAACAAATCTATGGTTGGGTAGAACATTTGTCCCCTGTAGTCGGTTCCACATTTGGCTAAAAAGATAAGTGTTTATCTCTTTTATGTTGTTTTTGTTTATGGGTTTGATTTGTTGCATATATACTCTAAGTTTTAAGAAGTTATATATATTGTTGTGTGAATATTAATTGAGATGCATTCATAATGTTACCAAAAGCATATTAAACCCATCATGCATTATTTATTTTATATGTATAGTTTGAGCAATTATGATATGTGTTAAGAATGTGTATTAAACAATATACATGTTTTTGAATAATGTTGTTAGCTACATGAGAATTTTAGCATGCATGTGTTTTATTTA
>JZKD02S1627477.1:400204-412013 GCA_000966675.3 Picea glauca | reverse complement strand
AGTGTCGGTGAAGGAGGGATAAGGAAGGAAAGGAGTGGAAGGGGAGGATCATTCTACGGGAGTGGAGAAGGATTTTGGGAGCTCTGAGTATTGCAGGGAGAGTGAGACTTTGAGATTTTGGATTATAGCAGTGCACCGGGGTTGCTGGGGGTTTTGGGCACGGAGGGCTAGGATATCCGTTGATATCCTAGGGCTAGGAGATAACTAGTCGGAAGGGAGGTCGATTTTGGGTAGTGCTTCCAAAAGCTGGAAGGGAGAAAGCAGCGAGCAAACACAAGTTGATAGCATCAGTTTCAGGTATTTACCAAGATATGCATTGTTTTGTATAAAAAATTGTTATTAAATATTATTAATATGATGAATTTGAATTGCAAATTTGCTAATGAAGTAATTTTTAAATTTTACTGTTGTGTTGTAATTCAATGGTTGTTTAAATTAATTCTGCCATTACAATTTTGCACAGAAAGACAATAGAAACCTTAGGATCACACCACATAAATGCCTGGATAAATACGTATTTACAGATTTACATCAGGTCTTTTTCTGTGATTTTCTGCATCTACTACAGGAGTGGATCTTCAGATTAAAGGATAACCACACAACGAACCAGATTCGATAGCTAGATTGGACTCCACTATAGATCCAACAGCTGCAACAGGTGAACAACAAATTCACCCCCGTAGTCAACTTTTGGCTTGACAGTACTGTAGCAGGCTTTATCACAGAATTTGCAGTAGACACAACAAAATCATACAGCGTAGCCGAGAAAGAATTCCTACAAGGACCGAGAGGAAGGTACATTCGATCATTGTATACTTCTATCAAGATATTTCTATATAACAAAGGTGTAATGACAATGGAATTAGACAACTAGACTTCCCTGGGTGCATGGGGGAAGGGGGGAAGCACTGACAGAGAGAGGAGGAAGGGAAGGAGGGAAGGATAAACAGAAGAAGGATGAGGAACCCTTGGACCCGATCTTGATGGATGACGACCATCTTCGATGGATCTTGGCATCATCAGGAATGACGCGTAGCAGAGCACCCTACCAATATAAGGTGAATACCAAGAAGAGAGTTGTAGCCAAGAGGGAGGGATCAGCAAGTGATAAGGAAGAGGTAGAGGATCTCCGGGATGCAGAGAAGATTCAGGAAATATTGCACGCCACGTACGAGAGGAAAAAAAGAGGCCCAAGAACAAGAGGAGAAGGAAACCATCCCTTTCAGATTAATGTCAGTGTGGAACCCATAAACCCATGTGCGACCAATACACCAAAGAGAACACCACCATTTAGACAACCAAAGTTCAGAGGATGTCTGACATCAAGAAGTACATCTACACAAAGAGCAACAATTGGAGGAGCGAGTTCAGACAACCTTAGTCAAGTATCTACACCGCATGGAGGAGCAAGTATCCCAGTATTTGGAATGGCATGACATGATCCTACTATCAGATTACCAAAGTTTTGAGGAGAAGCAGCATAAGACCCTGAGAAGTATCTGTTCATTTGCACAAAGATCTAGGAAGCAAAGTAGATCACTGATGAAGACACCAAACTCGCGCAGCTAGCGATCACGCTAAGAGACCGAGCACTAGACTGGTACATGAGTATAGACATGAATAGTGTTCCCAGAACGACAATGGCATTGGCCGACATTAAGAAACTATTGATAATTGAGTTCCAGAAGATGAGCTAAGAGGATCAATACATGAATGAGATGATTGAAATAAGACAGAAACCAGGAGAATCGGTATGGGAGATTGATCAAAGATTCAAGCGATTAAAAGGAAAGTTAAAATACCTTATGACCGATATGCAACATCAACACCTGTTTGTCAACTCACTACTTCCACACTTAAAATATCCATTATGACAATAGAAGTTTCAGACGTAGGCAGAGGCTCTACAGAAAACCTTGCAATTGGAAGAGAATTAGTACCAGCAAACGGAACCAGCTATCGAATAACTGAAGGAGGATATGAAGAACCTAACATTTCAGCTGAACCAGAATAAGAACAAGGACAAACGAGAATTCGTTTGGTGCACTATCTGCAGGATGGAAGGACACCATAAGAATGAATTCCCAACATTCGCACAGTATATGGTGATAGGGATGCCAAAGCCACTACCACAGGGAGGATTATGGTGTGAAATATGCAAGAAACTGGGTCACGACCCTTACCACTGCATTATGATGCAAAAATACCAAACAGTCCCAAAGAACTCATATTGCACCTTTTGCAAGTCAGTCGACCATGACGACAAAGATTGCATAACTATGGAGATGATGCAGGAAAGAACATCAGATGTGTACAGGGTACAGGCATAAATGATGACTGGGCAAGCAATACCACATTTTACTAAAGCCCCAACCCCATACAACACCATGCAACAATAGTATAATATTGTGCCGCAATTGTATAATAACGCACAACCATAGTACAAACCGACACATGCCTAGTACAATACCACGCAGTGTAATCAGGGACCACAGTATAACATGCCGCGAGGTGATCATGCAGCTTATAGAGGAGAAGGATGAGCCAGAGGAGGTTTCAGACGCAGTAGAGGGCCAGTCACATGTCACAATTGCCAACAACTAGGACATTATGCACAGGAGTTCCCACTACCACCAACGACTTGTATGTATTGTCGCGTATCAGACCATGATACGGAGGAATGTCTGACATTACTTGTAAAGATCCAGGAAAAAAGGAATCAAAATAACCAGAATGTTTAGTGGATTTTAGCTGAAGCAAGGGATGACGGACAGAACATCAACATAATCACTCGAGGAGGAACAAAAACAAGAAATGACACAGCTCAACAGGAACCAGTGCAGAACCAATGGGTAAAGAAGAAAACTAACCCCAAGAAGAATTTCGACGCGCATAAGGAGAAGGAGATCTTTACAGAAGCCCAATAATAATTCTAGAAGGAGAACGTTGTGTCGACTGCACAATAGAGCAAGGAAGCTCTGGAATATGAGATGCCGCCATCACTGGACCATACCAACAAAATACAACCCAAGGAACAAGTAAGTACTATCAAAAAAAAATTGCAATCATGCATCAAAATGTTAAGTGATCCTTCATTTGTCAAAATATTGCAAAACATCCTAGAAAAATGTAGCAGTGAGATGGAACATAAGCCAGAATTGAAAACTGTCAACCACCTACATACAAGAAGAAGAACAAGTAGGGAATTTAGACTAAATGATAACATTGGCGATTTCAATATGGGAGATGTTATATTGGATCTAGGATCCGAAGTGAATGGACTACTCAAAGCTACATGAAAATGCATGTGAGAACCTACACTAGGATACTCAACTGTTCAATTAAATCTAGCAAATCAACATAGAGTCCTACCCATAGGTAGACTGAAAGGAATGACGATAGATCTAGATGGTGTGCACACTAAGGTAGACTTTGAAGTCATTGAAATAGTAGATGACACAACACCTTACCCGACGTTACTTGGTCTGGATTGGGCGTTCAACAACCAGGCCATAATTAACTTAAAAAGTAGAAAAATGGCATTTGAGTTGGGGGACTACAGGGTCATAGCCCCACTCGACCCATCAGAAAGAGAGAGGTTCGTAGAACCCACTTGANTATAAAAATTTGTTATTAAATATTATTAATATGATGAATTTGAATTGCAAATTTGCTAATGAAGTAATTTTTAAATTTTACTGTTGTGTTGTAATTCAATGGTTGTTTAAATTAATTCCGCCATTACAATTTTGCACAGAAAGACAATAGAAACCTTAGGATCACACCACATAAATACCTGGATAAATACGTATTTACAGATTTACATCAAGTCTTTTTCTGTGGTTTTCTGCATCTACTACAGGAGTGGATCTTCAGATTAAAGGATAACCACGTGACGAACCAGATTCGATAGCTAGATTGGACTCCACTATAGATCCAACAGCTGCAACAGGTGAACAACAAATTCACCCCCGTAGTCAACATTTGGCTTGATAGTATTGTAGCAGGATTTATCACAGAATTTGTGGTAGACACAACAAAATCATACAGAGTAGCTGAGCAAGAATTCCTACGAGGACCCAGAGGAAGGTACATTCGATCATTGTATACTTCTATCAAGATATTTCTATATAACAAAGGTGGAATGACAATGGAATCAGACAACTAGAATTCCCTGGGTGCATGGGGGAAGGGGGGAAGCACTGACAGAGAGAGGAGGAAGGGAAGGAGGGAAGGATAAACAGAAGAAGGATGAGGAACCCTTGGACCTGATCTTGATGGATGAAGACCATCTTCGATGGTTCTTGGCATCATCAGGAATGACGCGTAGCAGAGCACCCTACCAATATAAGGTGAATACCAAGAAGAGAGTCGTAGCCGAGAGGGAGGGATCAACAAGCGATAAGGAAGAGGTAGAGGATCTCCAGGATGTGGAGAAGATTAAGGAAATCTTGCACGCCACGTACGAGAGGAAAAAAAGAGGCCCAAGAATAGGAGGAGAAGGAAACCATCCCTTTCAGATTAATGTCAGTGTGGAACCCATAAACCCATGTGCGACCAATACACCAAAGATAACACCACCGTTTAGACAACCAAAGTTCAGAGGATGTCTGACAGCAAGAAGTACATCTACACAAAGAGCAAAAATTGGAGGAGCCAGTTCAGGTAACCTTAGTCAAGTATCTACACCGCGCGGAGGAGCAAGTATCCCAGTATTTGGAATGGCATGACATGATCCTACTATTAGATTACCAAAGTTTTGAGGAGAATCAGCAGAAGACCCTGAGAAGTATCTGTTCATTTGCACAAAGATTTAGGAAGCAAAGTAGATCACTCATGAAGACACCAAACTCGTGCAGCTAGCGATCACGCTAAGAGACCGATCACTAGACTGGTACATGAGTATAGACATGAATAGTGTTCCCAGAACGACAATGACATTGGCCGACATTAAGAAACTATTGATAAATGAGTTCCAGAAGCTGAGCTAAGAGGATCAATAAATGAATGAGATGATTGAAATAAGACAGAAACCAGGAGAATCGGTATGGGAGATTGATCAAAGATTCAAGCGATTAAAAGGAAAGTTAAAATACCTTATGACCGATATGCAACATCAACACCTGTTTGTCAACTCACTACTTCCACACTTAAAATATCCATTACGACAATAGAAGTTTCAGACGCAGGTAGAGGCTCTACAGGAAACCTTGCAATTGGAAGAGAATTAGTACTAGCAAACGGACCGAGCTATCGAATAACTTAAGGAGGATATGAAGAACCTAACATTTCAGCTGAACCAGAATAAGAACAAGGACAAACGAGAATTCGTTTGGTGCACTACCTGCAGGATGGAAGGACACCATAAGAATGAATTCCCAACATTCGCATAGTATATGGTGATAGGGATTCCAAAGCCACTACCACAGGGAGGATTATGGTGCGAAATATGAAAGAAAATGGCTCACGACCCTTACCACTGCATGATGATGCATAAATACCAAACAGTCCCAAAGAACTCATATTGCACCTTTTGCAAGTCAGTCAGCCATGACGACAAAGATTGCATAACTATGGAATTGATGCAGGAAAGAACATCAGATGTGTACAGGGTACATGCACAAATGATGACTGGACAAGCAGTACCACATTTTACTCAAGCCCCAACCCCATACAACACTATGCAACAACAGTATAATATTGTGCCGCAGTCGTATAATAACGCGCAACCACAGTACAAACCGACACATGCCCAGTACAATACCACGCAGTGTAATCAGGGACCACAGTATAACATGTCGTGAGGTGATCATCCAGCTTATAGAGGAGAAGGATGAGCCAGAGGAGGTTTCAGACGCAGTAGAGGGCCAGTCACATGTCACAATTGCCAACAACTAGGACATTATGCACGAGAGTGCCCACTGCCACCAACGACTTGTATGTATTGTCGCGTATCAAACCATGATATGGAGGAATGTCTGACATTACTTGTAAAGATCCAGGAAAAAAGGAATCAAAATAACCAGAATGTTTAGTGGATTTTAGCTGAAGTAAGGGATGACGGACAGAACATCAACATAGTCACTCGAGGAGGAACAAAAACAAGAAATGACACAGCTCAATAGGAACCAGTGCAAAACCAATGGGTAAAGAAGAACACTAACCCCAAGAAGAATTTTGAAGCGCATAAGGAGAAGGAGATCTTTACAGAAGCCCAATAATAATTCTAGAAGGAAAACGTTGTGTCGACTGGACTATAGAGAAAGGAAGCTCCGGAATATGAGATGCCGCCATCACTGGACCATACCAACAGAATACAACCCAAGGAACAAGTAAGTACTATCAAAGAATTTTTGCAATCATGCATCAAAATGTTAAGTGATCCTTCATTTGTCAAAATATTGCAAAACATCCTAGAAAAATGTAGCAGTGAGATGGAACATAAGCCAGAATTGAAAACTGTCAACCACCTACATACAAGAAGAAGAACAAGTAGGGAATTTAGACTAAATGATAACATTGGCGATTTCAATATGGGAGATGTTATATTGGATCTATGATCCGAAGTGAATGCACTACTCAAAGCTACATGGAAATGCATGTTAGAACCTACACTAGGATACTCAACTGTTCAATTAAATCTAGCAAATCAACATAGAGTCCTACCCATAGGTAGACTGAAAGGAATGATGGTAGATCTAGATGGTGTGCACACTAAGGTAGACTTTGAAGTCATTGAAATAGTAGATGACACAACACCTTACCCGACGCTACTTGGTCTAGATTGGGCGTTCCACAACCAGGCCATTATTAACTTAAAAAGTAGAAAAATGGCATTTGAGTTGGGGGACTACAGGTTCATATCCCCACTCGACCCATCAGAAAGAGAGAGGTTCGTAGAATCCACTTGTCTAGATTTAGAAGAGATCGGCCAGTTGTACAGAACAATTGCACATGATGCAGACTATATAAACCCAACTGCAGACGTTGTACTCAGTTGGAAGAGCATTACTTCATGTACAACAGACTCAGACACCAGGTTAGAAAACTAGCAGCAAATACTACACGATGTATCCATGAGAAGGTGTGCCAGAATAGACTGCACAATAAGGTGGATTGGCACAGAAATCAAAGAACCACCCAACTTTCATGGGCTAAATGATTTGGAAACTCTCTTGACACAATATGAAGATGAAGTATTAGAAAACCAGAGATTACTAGCATTGGATTTAGCACTAAAGGCTACACCCGCAAGATGGTGGGGTGCACACAAAGAGACTATCACAGATTGGTATCAATGTAAGCGATTACTGCACATAAGGTTCAGTGCATAATAGATAGGTAACAAACAACAGAAATATAATAGACTAGGCACACCAGTAGAACACTTGGAGGCGTGTAAAACACTGTGGAAAATGACGCCACCAGAGGAATGGTCTCAACACTTCATTCATACTCTAGAGGGCATACCAACGAATTGGTATACAAACCAGGAAATGCGTAAAGGAACCAAGACATGGGCGACACTCCAACAGAACTTTACATTCA
This sequence comes from Picea glauca, assembly GCA_000966675.3. Taxonomy (NCBI): domain Eukaryota; kingdom Viridiplantae; phylum Streptophyta; class Pinopsida; order Pinales; family Pinaceae; genus Picea; species Picea glauca. Next base: position 404,465 of record JZKD02S1627477.1, on the reverse strand, counting down.
CTTTCTCATTCGAGCATGAGAACCCCAACATAGATGCGGCCCTGAAACGAATCATAGATGTCATATTCATTGAAGAACCAAAAGTAGAATCTATTACAAAGGTACAACAACGAAATAAGAAGACAATCAAGGATCTACTATCATGCTACCACGTACAGGAGGAATCACCAGATCCAGATGATCTGCGTGATATTCAGATCAAAGAAGTCGAAGGCGAGAAAGATGTGGAAGGACCACCCTTAGAGTCAGAAGTCATATCTACGCCAATCAAGATAAAGAAGGTTAACATAGGGACCCTCGAGCAATGCAAAATGGTCATTATTGGATATTATTGGGACAAACAGACACTAGAAAGTATCACAGAGTTGTTGTGCCAATACAATGACCTTTTTCCCACAACCTTTACAGAGATGAAAGGCATAGTCGGAGAATTACGAGAAATGAATATACCACTCAGACCTAATGTGAGAACCATTAAACAATGACCATATAGATTGAACCCCATGTAAAAATAGAAAGTTAAAGACGAGATCAACATGATGCTCGAGGTCGGCATCATCGAACCAGCCAAAGAATCAGAATGGATAAGCCTGATGGTAGTAAAGGAAAAGAAACAAGGAAGAGGGATCAAGATATGCATCGACTTGAGGAAGTTGAACGATGCATGCCTACACGACCCATTCCTCACACCATTCACGGATGAAGTACTCGAGAACATAAGAGGTCACGAAACCTACTCATTCACCGATGGATTCTCAGGATATCATCATATTAAGATAACACAGGAGGACAGACACAAGACCACATTCATGATAGAATGACGATCTTATCAATATACAGTCATGTCGTTCAGACTGAAGAATGCACTTGCAATATTTTCTAGAGTGGTCATCGCAACATTTAAGGAATTCATCCATCAATTACTCGAAGTATACCTGGATGATTGGATAGTGTATAGCTTACTAAAAAAACATGTGAAAGTTTTACGACTGATGTTAGAACGATGGAGATAGTGCCAAATATCACCGAATATCAAGAAATGCATATTTGAAACACCATTTGGGATACTATTGGGACAAATAGTATGCAAACAAGTTTTGTCAGTGGATCCGGCCAAAATCCCAGTCATTGTTAACCTACCAGCACCAAAAACAGTCCGCTAACTAAGAGAAACACTAGGACATACAGGATATTATAGGAAATTCATCAAAGGCTACGTGCAGATTACAACACCAATGGAAACACTGTTAAGGAAGGATACAAAGTACCAATGGAATGATGAGTGCCAACATAGTCTGGATACCCCGAAGGAAACTATGGTCACCACACCAATATTGGTATTTCCAAATTGGGAGAAGACAGTCCACGTACATGTAGATGCATCAGCGATAGCGCTTGGAGTTATCTTAGCGCAACCAAGAGCAAAAGACTTGGATCACCCAACAACGTTCGCAAGTAGAAAATTATCAGATTCAAAACAAAATTATCACACGACAGAAAGTGAAGGCCTTGCTATGGTTTATGCACTACAAAAATATAGACATTACCTATTGGGAAAACACTTTCAGATGTTTACAGATCACTCAACCCTGAAATACCTAGTCAACAAGCCAGTGTTGGGGGGGAGAATCTGTCGATGGTTATTGCTATTTCAAGAATTTGACTTTGAGGTAATAGTTAAACTGAGAAAACTAAATGCAGGACCTGACCACCGATCAAGGGTCACAAATGGAGAGGAACCAACGAATTTAGAAGAAACATTTCCAAATGCACAACTATTCTCAGTACATATTGCTGACGATTACTTCATAAAGATCATTTAGTAGTTGAGAACAAGTACTACGCTGCAAGAATATACCACTATGAAGAAGAAGAACCTGGTAGTCTGCACATCTGACTACAATTGATCACATGACATCTATACAAGATGGGCGCAGACAACATCCTACAAATATACGTACTAGACCATGAACGAACAAGAATTTTAGCAGAATCCCACGAGGGAATATGAGATTTCAATAGAAAACATATGTCAATATGTCAATAGAAACCATATGAGATATCAAATGGTATTCACCGATTTGGAGATGCACATTTTCACAACACCCTCCACATTTCATGGACCCACCATTGGCAATCGTGATTTGGAAATTATTGACTGCACGGATATAGAAATTAGTTTCTTGGGAAATGCAGCGATGAATAAAATTATGGGTTCTTCCACTATCAACAAGAATGATGAACTTCCTATGCTTGATGTAACCAATTAGCTTAAGGGTTTGGGGAATAGAGAAGTCAGTGACAAAATTTAGGGAAATGACTGATTCTACTTCAGGAGGGTCTGAGGGAGGGGTTATGTTAGTGGGTTTAGGTGACACAGACACAAGGGGAGTCCCAACATCGTCAACTAAAACATCCTCCGAGATGGCCATAAAAATATTTTGTTCCTTACACTTGTGTCCCGGAAAATACTTTTCATCCCAATTATAATGAAGGCCTTTGAGTTTGCGTTCATCCATTTCGGCCTTGATCAATTCTTGGATCTTTAGGGGAGTAAGAGGACGAGTAGGCGTTACTGGTTTATTGCGAGGAATAAAGGAGGGTTTGTGTTTTTTAGAAGAGACAACCTGTTTTTATTCCTTATCTCTTTTAGTAGCGTCCACCCAACTCTGAGGCCAAGCCATGATGATATGAGCATGAATCTCATCCTTAAGGCCACTGATAAAACATTCTCGAGAAAAAACATCAGACATACCCTCTGTACGAAAATCCAGTCGCTCAAAAGCAATTATAAAGTCTTCCACTGTGCCAGATTGTTTCAACTTTTTCAAATGGTCTAAATGGTTGGTGTCAATGTCAAAGCATTCATAAATCTTTGCGAAAAAGTGTGTCCAAGCCACATACCCTTGGCAGGCATTTTTTCTCAATTTCCACCATTTCCAAATTTATTGATCTAGATGGAGAACACCATATCGGAGTTTGGCGAACTCATCTGTAATGCCATAAAAAGAGAAATAATGTTCCATTTGATTTACTCAACCACTGGGATCTGATCCATCAAATTTGGTCACATCCACATGTGGAAGGCGTAGGTCACGCTAAAAGTAATGGGACTAAAAATTATGGGAATGAGAGGAATTTTCACCTTCGGTATGCAAAGGTGGGTCAGATAAGGGAAGATATGCAGGGATATGCAGCTTGGTGCAGATCGTCGTACCGACAGATTCAAGTTGGGTAGTAATGTCTTGTTTGATCTCTTATTTTAACTCCTCGAGTGAGGCATCAACTGAAGCAATGATGGAGGAATGCATTTTTTGATTGATGGAGAGAATATTGGTATTGAGTTGTCGCACTTCTTGCTGGGTTTCTGTGAAATAATAGTGCAAGGTATTTTCCAAGTCTTGGCTACGGGTATGGGTTGTGATGACAAGGGAACACAAAAAGGGGTGGGTGGAACCACATAGAAAATGGGTTATGGGTGAAGTGTATAAAAATGATCAGGGCAATGAGTTGAATCTAATGGATTAAAGCCCAAATAAGGGTGTTGGAATGGGGTTGGGTCCACAAAACAAATTGCTAAAAAATGATAGGTATGACTGCAATAAGGGAAAAGAGAGAAATCCAGCGAAATAGGTATCAAATAATGGTCCCAACAAGATCCAAAATTCTGTTAAGTTATAATCCAATCTGAAGAATAGTGCAGTGATGAAATGTCCAAATGCTTAACATGAAGAAATGTGTAGTGATTTTGCAACTCGAATGCAGTAGACACAGTTGCATCGCAATAGATCTTGTTTTTTCTATTTTCGTTTCCATCCCAAGGGTTAGGTATTCAATGGTTCTACATATAAGGGTTTGCCCTGTGCTATAGCTCTGTGATATATGTGCAGGCTCCAATAGTAGTACTCAACCCAATATCTCAGGGCACAAACTAAGGAGGCTAGCTCGTACCCTTAGTTGTACTACCCGACTACTGAGGTACTAGAGAGTATCTTCACAAGTGTTGTTCTTGGTGGCACTATAGCAGTCAAGCATTCGATCAGTTTATCTACGGAGGGCTTCAGGAGATCTAGGTCATCTGTATACAGGTGTTGTCTGATGCGCTACCACTCGAAGGGGTACCAATATGGGTTACAAGGGTGGACAACAAATGTTCTCTTGAGTACCACTTGTATTTCCTACATGTATGAATCCCAGACTGTGGTCTTATGCATGCAACGATAGATCTATGTAGCTTAAAGAGGTCGGAATATGTCTCTAC